>PISX010005254.1:0-109957 GCA_004024625.1 Mellivora capensis
CAGCAATCATCTTACTTCCCACAACAAAAACAGAATTTTAAAGTTCTCTTGATAACTTTAGCACAGCTCCAGATTTGGTAATAATTTATCCATGTCTTCCAAGTGTGGTGTTTACCAAAGGAGAAAACATAAATGACCAGCAGATGATTGAAATGCTCATCACTGAGTTGGGGCTGTGACAATACCAATATACTGGACAAGCCAGTCATCCAACTGACCTACATGTCTCCCAGGATTTGACGGTATTTACAATGGTGGTATTTAAGATGATCACATATCAAAGCTCCCAGTAAACTATGTCCCACTAATAATTATAACACAGTGGCTAATAGAAACTTGCTGACTTAGTTTATACATCAAACAACAGAGTTAAAAAAAAAAGATTATATATAAGATACCAGCTCTTTGAGGTTCACAGTGTACCTATGTATCCATTTTGGGTCTAGGACAGCATTAACATGTTGATCACTGTGAATGCATGGCATAAAATCAGTGGCTAAGATACTCCTTTTAAAGTGCTCTTTAAAAATAGTAGCTCCCCTATTATATTCATTAACAGCAAATAAACATTCAGTTCACATTCCAAAAAACATTTTTGGAAGATCAGTTGGGGTATGGTTCATTTCTACCCTCAGTCCTGCCCTGAGCTCACGCTCTTGCCACTCTTCAAGACATACCTTTGTGAAAGGAAGTGCTCTCTTCTCTCCTCTTAGTGGGAGAGATGAATCGGACATTTTAAAATCACAATTGTCTACCGAGAAGAAAAGTTCAAATGGAACTGTAGACTACAGAAAGAGTCATTAAATCTGAAGGTTTCCTACCCCCATCCTATTAGTTATTATCAGAAATGCAGTTCATTAATTCTTGTAATATTCATGGTTCATAATTCTCCTAACTTTTCTATCAATGTAAAGGTTAGAATTTAATCAGAGTCACCATGCTAAACCTCTTAGTTTTTATAAATACTTCATCTATTTTGTGATTAGCATTAGTAAAAATGGCTTAAACTGAATGGCCTAAGAACATCATTTGTGATTTTTAATTTATTTATTTACATTTTTCACACTTCATCTGGAGTTAAAAGTACAATGGCACATATTCTTAATTTTCAATTATTTATTTTAAATACTCAATCATAAATAACATTCCCAGCTCAATTTAATTTTTAAAAAAATCACATTTTGGATTCTTCTAAATACCAAGCCATGCTCCATTGTCCATGAATATATTCATGAGGTCTGCAGCCAGTGGTGTGCAAATTTATCAATAACTTGCAGGTAACAGAACTGAAAGACTGCTCCAATTTGAAGTCTACTGACAACTCTCTGAAGCTAAAACCTTTCAGTCTATCAAGCATGGATTTATTCATAATTTTTGACCTTAAGAGATTCAGGGGAAAGTGCTGAAAAATTGAAGGTCTAATCATTGGATAAAAACTACTCCTAGAACATGAAATATTACTCCAAAATCCATAACTAACACTAAGATAGTGTAAAACAACAAAGTAACTCAAAATTTACTGCCCCTTCTCTTCTCCCTTAACACTGACATGAACTTTTGTCTGCCTAAGCCCAATACTACCTCAAGATACATTTTTATGTCCACATTAAAAATGGGGATAAGGAGATAACAAGTATTGGATAAGTCTATTTCATACATAAAAGTATATCTAAACATTAATAGCATTTGAAAGAGAATTAGGATTGCCTTCCTTGGGGGTAAATTTACCTCTCCAAAAAAAGTCTAAGAAGAAAATGCCTTTATGAGAACAAATGACATCATGATACTCTAATTTCTGCATTAAAGAATGTCTCAGAATTTCTTCCAGATTTACACAGTACCAAGTCCACTGTCTAACTTGTTATGCATTATATTGAGATTAACATTTTAGAGCATTTTCTCCCATTGTGTAGTGTTCATCACCTTCATAGACGCAAAGGGAATGGCCAAGGGCAAATTCAAAGTATGTAGCTAGGGATTAAGGGAAAGGGCTTTGGTGTTTGCATCTTACCAAGATAGAGCAAAGACATCAAGGAAAGTTCAGATGGAGAAAATACAGATACAGTTACGTTAGTCTGGAAATATAAGGCAAAGGAAAACTGGGTAGAAATATGAACATTTTCCTCTACTCTGGGAAGAGGGGCAGATGTAGTTACTTCTACCTCATAGAGATAGGTCAGTCCCGTATGTCCCCCATGCCCACACCTAGGATTAATTTGAACAAGAAGTTCAAGTTAGAGGTAACTACAGAGATGAGCATCCTGTGTATTAGCAGGAATGATAAAGAGAGCTTTGGCTTTTGAACTATGGTTGGGCTGGTTCCATGTCCACTCTTAGCTCCTGCCTAGTAGCACAACTGGGTGGAGAACAAAGGAAAATAAGCAGTTCGCTTCAACAGGACCGTAGTTTTACCTAACTGAACTCCTCATATATCCACGTGTGAAGTTACAGGATTTGTTGGCCCTGATGCAGAACCAAGGGCAGACAGCTAGCATTCATAGAGAAGGCCAGGGAACTTCAGGAACCTGGGGCTATTAAAAAGGACCTCCCCCTAACGTGAGACTGGGAAGGTCCTCCAAGAAGGATCTGTTTTTGACAGATGGAGATGAGAAAGAACAGCAATGATGGTAACTTGGAGAAAAAGTTCATTCTGTGTTGTCCTACTAGAGAACATTTAAGATATTGATTTGACTGCCTCAGGGAGCTGGAAGAAGTCATCTGGAGAGCTGAAAGGGGTCAACTATACAGAAGGACTAAGATGCTAGAATAACTAGTTTAGACAACCTAGCCTTTGCTATCTCCCCAAAGTGTGATCAGTCTACTAGAAGGAAGCAACACCATATGAAAACTCACAAAAATGCAGCTTCCAGACCCCCTCGGACCTCTGGAGTCAGAATCCGCATTCTGATAAGCTCTGTCTATAATTCTTATATGATTGATGTTGGAGAAGTACTGCTCTAGGGTTTAACTGAATCACCTGGGGGATGCTAAAACTGAAGGTGAGCACAGGAATCCCCATTTTCAACCAACATCCTAGGTGAAACAAATAAGAGGATGGCAACAAAGCAGTAGGAAAATTCATGTGATGAAGATGAGTAGGATAGATATAAGGGTTAAGGACCAAGCAGCAGTAATGTAGACATGATAAGAGTAATGTAGACATGATTATACCTATGCAGTAGGGTCAGCCAAACAAAATTAAAACTACCTCTTTGATTCCCAGTTTGGCACATAAGAACAAAGGATGGATAAAGTATCAAGGATCTCTCCTTGTACTTCAGAAATTTATTCCAAAGGTAGCACCTCCATCACTTCTTCCTCCTTCCTGGACTGCAGGAGGCATATTCCCCAGGTAGGAGTAACCTTACTCCTCTGCAGGGCTATTACTGGTAAACTAAGTAAACTGGTAAACTCAGTAGCTAAGTTACAGGGGACATCATCATTTGGTAGCATTCCATCACTGTGGTGGTGGTTGTTATAATACAAATAATTATTACTAATACCTTAGTCACACTTCCTCACCTATCCCACCTGCTGGGTTTCCTTAGCTCAGTGAGACTGACAAATCTGAGTGAGATACACCTGAATTTGAGGCAAACTGGCCCAAAGCTGCAGAAGCCAGTCATCTCCTTCCCAACCCAAGGAAATAAAAGCCAAGGTAAGGAACAGATGGAGCCCTGATGTCTCTTCCAAAGACACACCCAGGATTAGAAGAATCATCACATGCAGTACAAAATCAGAAAATGAAGACATATTCCTTTTTCAAGTTCAGTGACATGGTCATCCTCAAATACAAGCTCTAACTTTCAAATTGTTTCCAATATAAATATATATATATTTTTTGTGGATGAGGGCAATGACGATAATGATGACTAATGCTGCTGAAAATATTCTACCTTACCAAATTACTTTGTGGTACCTTAAAAACCATAAGCTCTACAAATCTCGTCATATCCTGATGCATTGCTTTGTACAGACCCAGGAAGGAGACCAGCCTCCGTCATTCATCAAAGTGTCCTTCCTTAATGCACTCGAGGTTCCCCTTAGAAGTCCCTCATCTGTTCACCAGGCAGGCTTCTTTCTCACTCCTCTGCTATGAAATCACTGTCTTTGGTAGATTTTACCTGTTTTTCTTATTTAAATATCTATAAATGTAATGTAGCTATGCTCCAGTTCATCAATAGTAATAACTTTTCTCAAATTTAAAGACAGAGAAATGTAGAACATTACTGAGTTAATGTTTCTGTCTCTCTCACTCCATGCCCATTTGTTTCTTTAACTGGCCTCTGAGCTTGCTGTTTATTTATATCATTCCAAATCTGCCACCAGAGTATAGTTTATGCTTGGAGTGGATGACACTTTACAGAATATCCAGCTTTGTGGGATCACTTAAGTGGTGTTCAAGCCAACGATTTGGGAAGAAAAAGTGTTAAGTCCTTCTCTCAAATGAACACCAAAATAAATTCTGGATGAATTAGTGATTTTGATGTAAAAAATAAATTTAAGGAAAACATCGTGCTATTATAACCTTGATTTGAAGGAGAACTTCTTAAAGCATTATACCAAAGTCAGAAACCTTAAAGGAATGATTACCTGAATACAAAACTTGTGAAATGTGAAAAAGCTGAATTTTAAAGGCAGCATTAGAAGGCAAATAAATATCTGGGGTAAATATTTGTGACATAAGATGAATAAAAGATATAACATCACGTATGGAAAAGCTGAAATAAAGGGAAAAATTTAGAAAGGTCTGAAGTAAATTTTTAGAAATTTAATGGTAAAGGTTATAAAAAGGATAGTCAAAAGGAAATATATTCAGCTAATATGCATACAAAATATGTTCAACCTCACATGTGCCAAACACAATTCAAAGCCACACTTAAAACTATATTATTCACCTATTAATATCCCATTCAATGCTAATGGTGGCATTTATACTTCTCCTAGCTATGCCACCCGTAAAAATTTATCTTAATCAGATATAAAGTTGTTTTTTTAATTAAAGCAACCAACAATAGGGGATATAAGTATAATGGAACACTTTGTGGCCATGAAGATTTATGAGCTAAATCTGTAATTATTCACTTAAAGGTAGTTCATGATATATTGCTATATGAGGGAAAAAAAACAGGTTAATGCATAGTATTTTTTCTCACAATTTGTTCTTTATAACATGAAAATAACAATATGAATATGTTTGCATAGGACACTAAAATATTCAACATTATATCTGGGTCATATTCAATGGGCTATTAATTAAATTTTTCTTGTCTGTAGTATATAATTTTATATAATACACATGAATGTGTTAGTTATAAATACATGTTAATCAAATTTTTAAATAAATAAATATTTACACTGGGTGGGAGGGATGGGAGCCAGCATACAAAATACTCAGAAGAGGCTCCCTTTTTGTGTGTGAGGTAGACAGGGCCCATGCCAAAGAGGGAAGAAAGACAGTGGTGGGATCTCCTTTGCTCTGACTCTGATTCCACAGCTTGGTCCACCTTCTCAACTATTCAAGGAAATACAGACAATTAAATGTCAACGTGGGTTGTAACTGACTTCTAGCAACTATGAGTTTCTTAATGGTTTATCTAGCTAACCTATAAGCAATATGTGTCAATATACTATTTATGTAAGATTTCCAAGATTTGTGATATCTCTGAGTTTCCTTTGTTATGTTATAAGAACTTTTGGGTGAGCCTCACCCCTGTGATTTCTCTGGTTAACCCCTTCACTTGGCTGGCCAGAGCACCTTTTCAGAACTCCTATCTTTACCCCTTCAATGACAGCCTCCCCTAAACATAGCTGTTTATGTAAACATAGCTGAAGCAGAAATGAGAGTAGCACTTGGAGGTATGCTGCAAGCCAGGAGAAAAATCGTAAAATTAAAATTTTAAATTAGAAAAGAAAAACCTTTGTCATTTGAAATCATAAAGGTCGAAATGTGCAGAGAATATAATGGTGACAGTAACTACTCCCTTCAAGGAAGAATGGTATTCATTCACATAATCGAAGCATCATGTGAATTAAACTCATAGACTGTGGACCATGAACTTGGTGAACAGGAATAAATTTTCAGGTAGTTCTTGGCAGAATTAACTGACCTTGCACAGGAGATCGAGACAAATATTTATAGAGGCAGGTCAAAGAGACAGGTCTCCAAATGGCCAACTCCCTGCTACTGAATGAAAATCTTCTTTGAATAAGTTGGTGGTTTTCTTCGTGCCTTTGTGGCCCAAAATTATTTGGTCTTTTCATTGTGAATTTTTGGGTGTGTGATGATTTGTTTCCCTTTGAGATGCCATCCTTGGGACACCCACTAATTAGTAAGGTCCCTGGAACCTTGTGTCTGCAGCTACCAGCAGATGGCAGCATGGTTTTTTGTGAGTAATATAGCAGGTACCTCTCTAGGCAGACCACAGTATCCCCATAGTCTCCCTAAGACATCAAGCTTAAATCCTTCTAAACACAAAACTATCCATGAAGATTCCAGCATTTAGAGGAAAGAAGGGACCTCTAACAATAAAAGTGTATAAGTACCATCCGAAGTTCAGTAGAAGTGAGGTTCCAACTGGTAGTTGTCAGAGAGAAGGGGGTGGGAAGCCAAAATGGGGGAAGGGGAGTGGGTGATACAGGCTTCCAGTTATGGTATTTATGGAATGAATAAGTCATGGAGATAACATGTACAGCCTAGGGAATACAGTCAATGGTGTTGTAAGAACACTGTGTGGTGACAGATGGCAGGTACACTTGTGAGAAAGCATAACATAAAGACTTGTCGAATCACTACGTTGTACACCTGAAACTCACCTAACATCGTGTGTCAACTATTCTTCAGTAAGAAAAAAAGTGAGGTTGCATTTTTGAACACAAATAAAAGTTGAAAAAAAATTCGTAGGTATTGAGAATCACCCAATTACCTGATATTTTATTATCAATTAATATTTTTGTAAATTCCATATTTATATTCTTCTATATCCTAAAATGCAGCCTTCTATAGCTGCCTTCCTTCCATCATGACATGTTCTAGTTATTGATATTTAAGCATCATTCTCTGACCACCACAACCATGTAAACTGATGTCCTTAATTATCCCTAAGTGAAGATGCTCACCACTATGGTCAAGAGCTATGGCCTTGGAGTTGAAAAGCCTTAGGTTTAAATTGTTCACCATTTCCTTGGGCAGATTATTTAATCTTGTTAAACTGCAGTGTCTCCATCTGTAAAATGGTGTTAACCATATACCTGACTCATAGGATTCAAGGAGAGAATATGTGTTTAAAGTGCTAAATTTAAAGCACTGTGCTTGGCATATAGTAAGCCCTCATTAATGCTATCTACTGTCATTACTCATAGTAAGTTCTTGGTTGGGCACCTTTTCCTCTGTTTGAACATATAGATGGAAAAATGGCAGCAGCAGACCCACCTTAGCTTCCCACTCTAATCACAGAGGATGCAGGACAAGGTTGTCCCATTACCAGGGCTCCCTCTCCCTTTTACAACTGATTTTCATCTCTTCTCTGTCCTCTCCTTCGGCCCTCTTTGCCATTATAACTCTTATCAATGCCGGTTCCCATTGCCCTGGCTTACCAGCCCCATGGCTTTTCCTGCAGCTGCCTGAAGGTTAGTATTTTCACCCCTGTTCCACTTCTAATACTTTAAGGGAATTCTTACTTAACAGGGTCACTTTTTCTTTTGGTTATCTTTCAAAATATGACAAAACATACTGAAATGACTGTACACATGCATTTTATTTTCTCCAAATCCCCTCCAGCTCTATTCCGTTTCATTGTCTCCTTCCTCAGCTCTTGTCCTACCTCAGTTAGCCAGGTTCATTAGCCAGTTGACATAAAAGTTTTGTCATTAACCTACTGATCTCAGAACCTTACCACCTCTTTACCTAACAGTCCCAGCAGAAAGGAAATTTAGCTGTAATTCCACTTCACAAGCCATTCAATAAAAACGCTGGCCTCCTATCTTCATTGTGAATGTGCTGTTCTTAGAAGCCAACAGCATCACAGCCTGAACCAGAAGCAGTGACCCTCTCTTCCTAGGGTTGCATTATAGCACCTTGGCTGTGGTAGATGAATTGGGTCCCTGCATTTACAAGGGAGAGAAGAGGGAATTGGCTGAATCAAGTTTCCATCAAGATCTACTCTACCTATTCTAAAGGTCTATTACCAGTTTGTAGGTCTTTCAGAATTTTAACCAGCTCCATCCTCCTCAGCTAGAAATTATTCTAGAAGGACCCACCCCCAAACAGATAGAGGGAGGTGGGGGAGAGAGAGAGGGAATTCTTTGCCCAGATTGTGCTCTCATTATTTTATTCTACAGTCAACCTATTCTGAGACTCTCCTTCCATCTGAGAGCCTGAGTACACAGACAGACAGTGGCCAGCCGGTAAATGACAACAGAACCCTGACCCTCAAGCCCTAGGGTAATCAGCCTGGGAAGCCAAACCACACCTTATGCAGGAATTGGTCCAGAAAGGTCAGAACTTGACCAAGTCAATGACTTCCAGTTTCCTGTGTTTCGTTCTTCGTTCTTTCTTTCTTTCTTTTTTTTTTTTTTGGTCCCTGCTTGGCTTCCAACTCAGCACCAATCAGTGAAAGCCAAATAATCATATAAACCAATGGCATAGGAAGCCTTGCCTCTCCTTAGCCTATCTTCAGCTTCTCCACCGCTAATAATGCCCAATCAGAACATACCTGGAATCATCTTTTTTTTTTTAGTACAAAGCTTTCTCATTCCCCTCCCTATCTCTGAGTCTCTGACAAACGCAAGTGATGATGGCTCACTCCCTGACTGGGGACCTCTTTGAATAAATACTTCTGTTTTCCTCATTTGGGTAATTCCTGTCATTTCCACAGATTTCCCGGAGGTTCCACTGAGATATACAGCGCAGCTCGTTGCTGCTGACCCTAGGTTTGCACCCAGCATGGTATCCAGGGATGTGCCTTACACCTCGCTGCTTATGGTTGATTGGGTACATGCGGACGTGGTAAGTCAGTGCAAACTCTCAACTCGGCTCTCTTTGCGTTGAGCTCCTCAGTTACTGGCTGTGTTTGGTCCCCAAGTTTGATACTGGTTCCCACTTGCTTGACATCTTTGGCCGGCCATTCCTGTTCATGCCTTTCTACTTCCTTCTGTGCATCTGTGTGTGCTGTGCTGTCTTAAAATGTTGTTTGTCTCAAAGTGTTGTGTATCATAAACACTTCACAACATTACAACCCTGTGAAGGAGAATCACAGGGTGGAACACAAGCATAAGCCTTAGAAGTCTATTGTTTGAGCAGGCATCACAGGCCAGAAAGTTTTAGGTTTTCATTAGACTGTCTTCCATCTGGACAAACTTTGCTGTGGGTCACCGAAAAAACTGGATGAGGTCTTGCTTCCATTTCTTTCTTTTTTTTTTTTTTTTTTTTTTGGTCCTGAGAGCTTAGCTTTCATCCTCAGAGAGTGTTTTTTCTGCTTTTCTGACTGCCAGGGGGCAAAGACTGTCAGGTCTGCTTTTAAAGGCAGCCAACAGGTCGGGGGCTTGAGACATGAAGTTCATAAGCCTGGTTTTTGAACAAGTCTAAATCCTCTCCTCTAAGAAAAACTGCTACTTCTTCTATGTACTCCCTTAATGATCCTAATTCTTGGACCTATCTTTCTAAATGGCATAACCTCACCAAGGATTATTTTGGCTTTCAGAAGCCACTCTAAAGAACATTTGAGTTGAACAGAATTGCTAATTTGAGAAGTGACTTAGGGAAAAAGGAATATGATTTTTCAGGCCCATTGGGCAGGATTTCTTGGATGGTGTGCAGAGGCCTCCAGATAAAATTCTAATTCAAAAACTGCTTCTTTAGGGGCGCCTGGGTGGCTCAGTCGTTAAGAGTCTGCCTTCAGCTCAGGTCATGATCCCGGGGTTCTGGGATCGAGCCCGCATAGAGCTCTCTGCTCTGTAGGGAGCCTGCTTCTCCCTCTCCCACTCCCCCTGCTTGTGTTCCCTCTCTCGCTTGTGTCTCTTTCCGTCAAATAAATAAGTAAAATCTTAAAAAATAAAAAAAAAACTGCTTCTTTAAATGATTCTTTGGGTGCCCGGGTGGCTCAGTTGGTTAAGCATCTGACTCTTGATTTCAGCTCAGGTCACGATCTCAGGGTCATGAGATCTAGCCCAGTGTCAGGCTCCATGCTCAGAGCAGAGCCTGCTTGAGATTCTCTCCCTCACCCTCTGCCCTGCTTGCGAGTGTTCTCTTTCTCAAATAAAGGGAGGTAGGAGAAGCAGACTTAACACTGAGCAAGGAGCCTGACACAGCCTGATGCCTGACCTCCATCCCAGGGTCCCTGGATCACGACCTGAGCCCAAGGCAGACCATTAAATGACTAAGTCACCCAAGCAACTCATAAATAAATAAATCTTTGAAAAATAAAATCTTTTAAAAATAAAATAAAAATAAAAAGAGAAAAGATTCTTTGGCCCAGATGAATAAGTAATTTGACAGACTTAAGCAACAAGCTAGACTCATTTCCCTGGTAAACCCATCCCTTCCCTGTCCTTCATTGCCTCCTTATATCCAGGTTTCCATCTTCCTCCTTATTCTTTTCTCTCCTTCCATTGTCCTCTCTCCCTCCTTTTCCCCAAGTCCAGATCCTCTATACTTTTCCAATGCTTCTCCTAAGATCTTAAAATGCCAGTGGCTTCTAAAGATCTATCCCTGACAGAGCCAGATATGCAGGCAACTCTAGAACTTGCACATCAGATAGGAACTGAATTAAAAGCAATTTAATTAAGGAATTAAGACCAGGAATTCATTGAAGAATTTAGAATTCTTTAGAGTATATATGACCCATGGATACTTGACCTATATCATTTTTAAAGCATGTTGATCAGAACCTCACTTGCTAAATCCTAAGTTGCAAAAGTGATCCAAAAAGGAAGCAGTGGGATCTCTCTTTTTCACAAGAAACCTAAAAGTCAAGGAAGATGAAAAAGCAGGGCAAAGTCTCCTAAAAGTCATACCTGAACATTTCAGATAAGAAATGATGTACCATAATTTAATCATGTGAACAGAGAAAAGATGAAACTTAAGATATTTTCAGGATAAACTAGAAAACATTTCTGGCAACATTAGAGAGTTTTTTAAAAGGTGCAGATATAACATACATAATTTTGTCAATGAAGTTAACCTGAAATTGGAGACTCAGTTTATAAGGGAGAAATACCCCTCTACATGAATTACAATAACCTACAGAACATTTTGAAAGGGTTTAGAGTAAAGACAAGACAGGGTCCAAATAAACTTATGGTCCAATAGATAAAAGAGCTAAGTATCCCACTTTCTGATAGATCACCCACTGACAGGGACACTGGGAAAAAGACTGTCCCATCTTACAAAAGAAACACCAAGTCAAAGAAAAAAATCCCCTGATTCAGAAAAAAAGAGGATGCTCTGAGGAAGGAAAAAGTAGCCAACATCCTACCCTACCCTTTAAACACTCAAGATGAGGAGTGCCTGGGTGGCTCAGTCAGTCCAGCGTCTGTCTTCCACTCAGGCCAAGATCTCAGGGTCCTGGGATCAAGCCCCGCCCCATGCCCAGCAGCGGGGAGTCTGCTTCTCCCTCTCTCTTTCTCTCTGACCCTCTCCCTCCCCCTGCTGTCGTGCTCACTCCCGAGCGCTCTCTCTCTTTCAAATAAATAAATAAAATCTTAAAAAACAAAACTCAAGGTGAATTAACTGTAAATATGGTTAGTCAACCTCCCAGCAGGTACAAGAGCTACTCTTTACTAACACCCCCTTAATCTTTGCTGAACCTCCTCCTCACAGTAAACACACCAACTCATGCACAGGCTTTCCTTATCTTTCAGTCTTTAGCGATAACCTTTGGATACTTGAAAAACATTTCTTCCTGCTCTGCAATACTACTCCAAATTTAAAAGAAGAGACTTACTTTGAAAATGAAATTGTAATATCAAATGGAAGCCAGAGTGACTATTTCATGAGGTTCCAAAGGACTCCTCTGTTTATAACCAAGTTGTGTCTCCTCTAGATATATCTTTGCTTCCTCCATTTTATTTGATGCGTACCCCAGATAAAGATCTTGACACATGCATTATTTCAATTTCCAATTTCTGCTGTAACATATTACCACAAACTTAGTGGATTAAAATAACATACATTTATTATTTTACAGTTCTGTTTTTTCCCCTCAAAATGGGTGTTCCTGCACTAAAATCAAAGGGCTGGTAAAAGGGCATTCTCTTTGGAGGTTCTAGGGGAGAATCCACTGCCTTGTATTTTCCAGAATTTAGAGGTCACCTGAATTTCTTGGCTCATGACCACTTCCTCCATCTTTAAAATGAGCAACAGGGAGTCTTCAAATCTCTAACTCTTTCTTCTTCAATTCATAAGGATTTTGGTGATTACATTGGTATTACCTGAATAATCTTGGCTAACCTCCCCATCTCCAGAGTAGGTAGTTCACAACCTTACTTCCACCTGCAAACTTAATTTGCCACTGCCATAGCCCAACATATTCACAGGTGCCAGAGATTAGGATATGGCCACCTACAGGAACCTATTATTCCACCTACCAAAATCTGCTGCCTGACACTCTATGGGCTAAAATTTCCACTGGACACAGGAAAAATTATTGGAGGAGAGCCTACTGAAGTTCAGAGATCCAACCACACAGTTATCCAAATTTCCCCCAACATCCCTTGGAATCAGAAGCAAAGAAAGGCCTCAAGTCTATAGATAAAAGTTTTATATACAAGGGCCTTCTCACATCCTGTGCTAGTTTTTCTAACACTTGTCCTGCCAGTAAAGAAAACAAACAAGACAAGATAGTGATCTGTTCAAGACCTCAGGGCCATCAACAAAATTATTATCCCTTGCTTTCCATTAGTACATAATCCAAATACCACCCTATCATCAATTCCAAAAGAAAACACTTGCTACACTACGGTGGCTCTGTTCCACATTTTCCAGTGCGCCTCTAGACCAATAAAGTCAATACCTTTATGCCTTCACCTGGGGAGGACAACAAAATATCTCGACAATTATTCACCAAATTCCCTCCCATTTTTTCAGATTCTCAAATAAGATTAAAAGATCTAAATTTTTCTTGTAGTTCGTTCCTGACACAGTATGTAGATGATCTCTTACTTTTCCCAGAGGACAGTGAAGCCTATTTAAAAAAAAAAAAAAAAAAAAAAAAAAAGGATACCTTTTACTTGCTCTCAGCCTTAGGAGAAAAGGGCCTAACATTTCAAAAGTTAAATTACAGTTTGACCAAAACAGAGTCCATTACTTAGGGTATAAGTTACCTGTGAAGGGAAAAACTCTCCCGATGGACTAAAGACTATGCACACTTACTTTAGTCCCCACACAAAATGACAATTTAGAGGATTCTAGGTTTAACTGATGTTGCAGATAATAATTTTCAAATTTTTCTGGGATTGGAACACCTCTCTATGAATCGAATAAGCCTCTCAAAGAGGTACAAAGAACGCTCTTTAAACTTCTCCTCCTTCAGGCATTCCTTACTACAAACAGCCCCTTTATCTTTTTGTTCATGAGAGATCTGGACAAGCTGAGACTTTAACTCAACTTCATGAGAACCATCAATTTCTATTGCTTTCTATATCCTTACCCTTGACCTGGTTGCAAAGGCTTAACCACCTTGTTTCAGAACATTAACTGCCACTGGGAAACTTGCCAATGCTTTGCTGAATTAGTTGTAGGCTTCCAACCTGACCTCGTGGTTCCTCACACAGCACAGACTTTACTACTGAGAGCAAACCCCATTTTTTTTGGCAGTCAGTTAATTTCTGATGACATTGTTACTCTTTCTCACTTTACTATTCACCATGGCAATACCCTAATCCTGCCACTTACTTGCCTCCTCCCAGAAGACGGAAAACTCTATGATGATCTTATCCAAAGCAAGGAACTTTCTATACCTCACTCAAATTTAGTAGAGACTCCCATTGAGAACCCTGGCCTATTATTATTTGTTGATGATAAGATTATATCTCAAATGAAAACTGGAGGTTATCAAGTAGGGTATGTTGCCACTAATTTAAATTCTCCTTTAGAATGTGTCTTCTAACTGACATAAACTAAGCTGTGGTGGCAGAACTCATTGGGCTTACTGGAGCTTGTCATCCAGTCCAAGAGAGAATAAACACATATACAGAAAACAGGTATGCTTTTGGAATAATACACGACTTTTTAATGCTTTGGAACCAAAGGGGTTTCTCAGTTCTGCCGGAACTTCATCAAAAATGGACAAGTTGGGACGCCTGGGTGGCTCAGTTGGGTAAGCGGCTGCCTTCGGCTCAGGTCATGATCCCAGCGTCCTGGGATCGAGTCCCACATCGGGCTCCTTGCTCGGCGGGGAGCCTGCTTCTCTCTCTGCCTCTGCCTGCTACTCTCTCTCCCTCTCTCTCTGACAAATAAATAAATAAAATCTTAAAAAAAAAATGGACAAGTTAAGGAACCTTTAGATGCTTCCTAGAAAGCAGGCTATTATAAAGGTTAAGGCTGATGCAAAAAGAGATAATATGTTAGTTAAAGGGAATACTATAATAGATCATTTTACCAAAGTGCAGCCTTCACTAAGGCTCTGATCCTAATTAAACCCTCAAAAGATAAATAAATCCCTTGAGGGATTCAAAAAGGCCATTGTCAAATATCAATGTTAAGTTCTTGAAAAGGAAGAAAGGAAAAAATTTGGTTGTACCTTTCACTCAGATCATCTCTGGCACTCCTCATAAAGATGCTGGGAGACACGAGATAATTTCAAATGGATGTTTGCTAAATTTAGGAACCAACTGGTTACTGTCTTACGTCAATAATATTAGAGAAGATTTATAAAGACCGCTGAGGCTATTTTCAGGTCATATGTCACCTATTAACAACACAATCCTAGAAAAACTATAAAGGCTTGACATAACTAGGAACCAAAGCCTCAAGGACATTTTAAATACCTCCACGTGGGTTGTAAGCAGCATCCATCCCCCATGGGATTTGAATGTAGTTTAGTTAACGTGTGTCTATTTTTAGCAAGGGTTGAAACATGTCCTTGCTAAAAAGCTATAATCTTCACACTCACTGAAAATTTCCTTGATTATGTGTTTCTAACCTGGGGCATACCAACTTTTACATAAGTGACCAAGGCACATGATTTATGGGAACCATTAGAAATATGTAACGCATTACCCCCTTACTAAAAAATTACATTGCCCTTACCAACACAATCTTCTGGAAAGGTTGAAAAAGACCAATGGCATCTTTCAATTAACATTAACAAACTTGTCAGAAACTTGTAAGCCTCCTTTGGGAGGCCAAAGTCACTTCCACTAGGATTTATGGCTATATGGTCTACCCGCTCAGGCACATATCACTTTTCCACCTGTGAACTGGCAACTTAAAGACCCGTTCACCCAGAGACCCATGATATTATACTCAGACCTGTTGCAAAAAGTTATGATAAATTATTGTAAGGGACTCATGAAACAAATCCAGCATTACCACCAAGTTAAATGTGCCTTCCTACTACTTTTTCCTAAATAGCCTCTTCATGATTTTCCACCACGAGATAATGACACTGGAATAGACATCAGAAGAAAATGCTCTTGATGCTCATTAGAAGAGATCTTTTCAGATATTCTTAACAAAAAATATACTGGGGAAATTCTAGGCAGTCAATCCTTGGATTCACATTTTATAACCAAGCAATTCTTAGTACTTCTAAGCAACACAGTTGGAAGGCTACTCCAATAGGAGATCTGAAACTGAAGATTCCCAGGGACTTTGTGGAAGCAGCCAGTCTTCAGATGTAGACAGCTGACCTAAAACATTCAGAAAAAAGGACATGACCTCAGATAGTAGACAGCTTCTGCCTAAGACATCAGACCAAGAACCCTAATTCCTGTTTGTTTTGTTTTACCTTCTTGCCTATAACCATTCTTCTTCTCATTTTCTTTAGATCCCTGTTTGTCAACCACTCATAATGGCCCCTATCTCTTTTTTCTCTCCTTACTAAAATTGTTATTATAATTATAATGAAATTTGTTCCACCAAACTTACTCATTCTAATGACATTCTTAGATTCTTCCAAACAGTAGCCACTGCCCTAAATCATACAGATTATCAGATGAGTCACCTAATACCAGATCCCCTGATAAAAATCCCTAAGCAATTTTGGTTTTATCAGATAAGACTATAAGGAATTATAGCCAATAGCATTTGCCTTTGTACCTACATGGACAAATGACTTTAAACAAATCAACCTATGGCTTTGCTATTGTCCTTCCAACCAGAAGAAGAGTCAGTTATTATCATCAACTGATCAGACCATAGATAATTCTAAATTTGAATTCTGTAATCTTCACTGGATGATGAGCCAATTACTTGCCACCTGGGGAGAGTAATAGGGATTCAGATCTGTAACCCAGCTAATGTAAGGCCTTGGTTCCATCCTCATGTGATGAAAATTCTTTTCTTCATGGCTCTTCATATGCCCCTACCATTACTACTTCATCTGTGACCAGGATGCCTGGTTCTGTTTGCCTCAGACTAATACCTCATATACTTCAAGAATAATATGCTAAAGCCTTCTCTGCACATGGAGATCCTAATTCTAAAAACCACCAAAGCTTAAAATTTCAACTCAAACACTAGCTCCAAAATGAAGCCACCTTTGATTATTCAGGTACTCTACCTAGGAGAATCACTAAGTATTTATATGAACAATCAGGACATTGCTCCCCAACATAGGAATTCTGTAAATAGAAAAGACTATAAGAAACTTAACATTAACTCTAGAAAAAGTTCTTAACAATATCACTTTTGTCCTAGATAGAATACACATCAGTCTCAACTCACTGGAAAAATAGTAAGTTAAAATTTCATTGCTTTAGATTTCTTGTTGCTACTCATGATGGTCTCTATGCCACTGCTCATACTTCTTGCTGCACATAGATCCCTGAAGCAGGCAAGGTAGAACAGCCTATACTTTGCCTTAGGAAAATATACCTGGATCTGTAATGTGATCCCAATGCCCTACAGAATCTGTTCTCGTGGCCTGACTTGGGCAATCAAGGTTCCCAGTTCCAAAACGTCTTACAAGAACTATTAATTGTTCTTGTTTTTGTGAGTGATCATGATCATTAGTCTGTTGCAATCTATCTAGAGTCTTAAATGTTTCTCTGCAGCTAATTATTGAAATGATAGCTATGATAGTACAAAAACAAGATGACTATGGAGACAGTCAAACAATCCCCGAATGATGAAGACCTGGACCTCTAGTTTTCCATGAGATGGTCAAGCTGTTGCACGGGGACTGGAAGCCTGAATATACAAATGGACAATGATCAGCCCATACATAACAGAACCCCGACCCACAGTCTCTGCAGGAAGCTTCAGGCAGCTTCCCTATTTTTGTTCTTACTTCCAACTCAGGACCAACCAGAAAAAGCCAAATCTATTCCTGAAACCAATCACATAAGATACCCCACTTCTAGTTATCTTGGCCCCAGTTTCTCCATGCCAACAATGTCCACTCAGAAAATGCCTAGAGCCTTCACTTTTTTTCTTAATATCAAGTTTAACTGCTTCCTGGCTTTCCTGAATCTCTGACAAATGCCAGTGGTGGTGGCTGGAGCACTAACAGTCTCTGACCAAACAGCCTATTTGTTCTCCTTCGGGTGGTCTTCATTTATTTTCACACATCCGTACCCTGTCCAGAGGCCCTGGCCCACTAAACGTTAGCAAGTGTACTTGTAGTGTAGATAATGCAATATAGCTTGGGAACTATTGGTTCTGCCCTTTAGGATATGTGTATTCTTGGAAAAGTCAAACATCTCTAAGCCTCAGTTTTCTCATCTGGAAAATGAGCATAACACTATGGCCTAAGTAGATGTAGTATAATGGTTAAATCTGATAAAACAGAACATGCTTATCCGATGGTCTGGCACGTGGGTGTCCATGAGCACTGATACGATAATGATGAAGATGATGGTTCTTATACCTGCTGTGCTCTGCAGTCTGGATTGTCATCATCATTTTGCTCTTTGATACCTCACACTGAGGCATGCATATATATATATATATATATACATATATATATATATATATGCTTATATACTTATGTATATATATTCACACAACGGAATATATATATACACACACGCTCCACTGCAGATGCAGCTTCTTAACATCAATGTGTACACACACACACACACACACAATTTCAAGCATATGCAGAAGTATACAGAATATGATGAGCCTCCATGCATGTGTCACCAAGTTTCACCAATTATCAACTCATGCACATCTTTTTCATCCATCGTCCCCCAGTTCTCCCTCCCATATTATTTTACCTGAAGCAAATCCCAAACATCTATCACTTCATTTTTAATATTCCATTATACATCATTAAAGAATAAAGACTCTTTGATAAAATAGAAGCATAATATCATTATCACCGCTACAGATTCCTTAATATTATATAACACCAGTTGCTTGTACTTTCAATCTAATATGGTGAGAAGTTTAACATTGATTTATAGACACTTCAATTATATCCACACATTTATGGCTCCTCTTTTCATTTTTACTTTGTTTAAAATGGTGTTCATAAAAATGGTCAGTAATTGGATTCTACATTTTTGTCGAGAGGGAGGATTTGAAGTAGGACTGAATTTTGTCTCCATTAATACCAATCTTCACTATCTTAGGAAAGTTTTCTTTACAATTTTTGGTATTTTAATATCCAAGCAACCCAGAGTAGGCTGTATAATATTTACTATTTAGTTCATTTTCATACAGTAAAAAGAATTATAGCAAAATGATACCACAGGGAATATGTATGAGGGTTCACTTAATCAGTGCCATAAATATACGTTTCAATATTTTCAAAATATTTACCAGTTCCCTCAGAAATAATTTACCCGAGGGATGATGAATTTTTGCTTGTCTGGTTCATTTGTAAGGTTCAGTTTATTTACTGAAGATTATTGATGTACAGTTACCCGTAAATTGAGAAAATATCCTGTAGGTTGCATATTTACGAAAAGTCCTTCCCTATCATTTATCATCCCCCTAAACACATCCTGACCACTTTTGCCATCATCAGTTTTGAGCAATTGATTTTCAGAAACAAACATTTGAGGGGAGTGGATGAAGGGAGGTCGTTTGAGCGTTCCTGTTTTTATGAGTCGATAACTCACCTCAATGAAAAAGATTTAATTTTATCAAGGTAAGTAAAGTGTCCTTTTAAAAGGATAAAGAGAAAATATCTTAGATTCATTCTATATACTTATTTCTTTAGATGTTCCTTTTCTCTCTCTTCCTCTTGGCACACTTTTTTTTTCTCCCAAGCTATAGTAAATGCCACAGCATCTCAAAAACTTCACAAGCCTTTTTGGGAAAAAAACACTTAGAATCGGAGGTAATTCAACAAGTGAATCACAGCTTTTAATTCTGTCTGGGAAATAGCAACAATGATGAATGATGAAATGAAACAAAAAACCCTGAAGAAAAAATTTTTATTTTCCCAATCAGAGAAAAAAAAAAAAAAAAAGGATGGTAGAAGAGAAGAATATTCTAAGAAAACTGTGACTTTTCTAAGTTTTTATTTTAGTTTCATCACCCAGTGTTCATCAGGACAACACTCCCTAATCCCGATCACCTCTTTCACCCCTCCTCAAACCCCCTCCCCTCTGGTAATCATCAGGTCTCCAAAACTCTGACATTTTAAATTTCTTGATAGCAAATACATTAGTCAAATATTAAATGTAGTTATTAACAGAAATGTCTTATTCTCAGCTGAAAAACAATAAAATTGGCTTCCAGATATTTTCCTTTCACAAATCTTAGGAGACATAACTTAGGACCCTTATTGTAAGCATGTCCTAAAACTAGTTAAATCTAAATTAAAATTTCTGTGTTGCTGACTTGGGGTTTGGTTATCTCTTTAAGTGAATAACATCAACTGTTCTGTTAAATATTTTCCAGGAAGCAAAACCAGAAAATATAATTGAAGGCTGAAAAGATAATCTTTTCTTGCTTATTGTCATTAAACTAACTTTTAGGCCCTTAGTGCCAATGGAAAATATCAAATGTCAAATCTTTCAACTATAACAATTCCATTTCTCTCAGTTTATTCAGTCTGCTTCAAATAAATTCTGTGGAAGTTTCTCTCATTCAAAATCTTAAAAGTTGTTAATTTTCATAACTCCTACCCAAATTAATTTTGGCACTACAATAAGCCAAAAAGTAAGTAAATTTTTCTCCCGCATTAAGATACTCTTATAAGCTAAATTCCAATTATATTCAAGTTGGAGGAAATCATATCCAGTTATTGAGAAGTCTGACAAGGAAATGACAGTAGTAAGGTGAATGGTATATTGCCTACTACTCAGCTTTGTCGTGTCAGGAAACTGGTTCATTTTTGGCAGAACCTGAGGCATGCTTTACTCTAGTCTCCAGGTCTATCTTGGAATACTGCTCAATCACTGATTCCCTCCACATCCAATTATGACCAGCTCCTGTCACCTCAACCTTCTAAAAGTCCCTCTAATCTGCCCCTTTGCTAATGCCTTACTTCAGGCCCTCCCCAGCTCTCAGCAGAATTTTAACTAGGGCAGCTGTGTGAGGGAGCCCTCTGGCTTCTGTGGCCACCCACCTGATAATTGATCCTTAACTGAACCACCAGGAGACCTATCCTCCTAGGGAACAAAATTTAGGATGGCTAACAAGGTAGTGTCACACACAAAATACTTCACAATTTAGTTGCCCCACACTTTACCACCTTCTCTCCCCCTGCTTCTCTTCCTCTCTCCTATCCTCCTCCTTCCTACTCACCCACACATCACATCACTTCATATTCACCCTAATCTCCTCCCATCTTCCCCAACACGTAGCCCTACTTTAACAGCATTTGAAACTATACTGAGTTTTCTTTCCTATTCCTATGAATAAACTCACATAATGTTATAAATATTTACTCTGTTGACAAACTCCCTGTTAAACTATGAATCATGTCTTTGTCTTAATCATATTAATCTCCTTGATAAATATTCACTGATATGAAATTGATTCTGACAGACAAATCAATGTAATGTAAGAGAGATCCAATAAATAAACTATAAATATGTAAGTATTCATTCAATGGTAAAGATGTCATTTCAACTTCATTTAACTTTATTGGGATTTATAGTAAAAAATTTGAGGAAAATATGGATTAGACCATACAATACAATAATATGTATTCCAGATACGTGAACAATGTGAATTTTTTTTAACTATAGAAATACTAGACAAAATTAAAAATCAGGGGTGCCTGGGTGGCTCAGTGGGTTAAGCCTCTGCCTTCGGCTCAGGTCATGATCCCAGGGTCCTGGGATCGAGCCCCGCATCTGGCCCTCTGCTCAGCAGGGAGCCTGCTTCCTCCTCTCTCTCTGCCTGCCTCTCTGCCTACTTGTGATCTCTCTCTGTCAAATAAATAAATAAAATCTTTAAAAAAAAATAAAAATCAACATGTATATTACATTGGAGGATAGAAAAGATTTTTCCAAATATGACACTAAAGGCAGACATCAATCAGGAAAGCAATGATGGCTTTTCCAATTAAAAAAAATTTATAGCAGTTCTTTCCAATATAACTTTCAGGATTGATGGAAATTTTCCATAGTTACACTGTCCAATACTGTAGCCACACATAGTTGCAGGACACTAAAAGTTTAACTAGTGAGACTGCAGGACTGAATTCTTTTATTTTAATTAATTTAAATTCAAGTTTCATTTAAATTTAATAGTCACTTGTAGCTAATGGCTGCTACTTTGGGTAGCATGGATCTATAGGTTCAAAAAAGTTCCTATAGAAAGAAAATAAAAATATAAGCCACAAAACTGAAATACGTTCGTTGGTTGAGTAACTACATTATATTTTTAAAACATAAATTGTTCTTACATAATAGTAAAAACAAAATTCCTATTGGAAAAAAGTAGAGTTACAGACAATGTGCAAAAAAAAAACAAAAAACAAAAAACAAAAATAAATGAAAACCATTCACCACTGACTAGTTATCAGAAAAATGCAAACTGAAACAATATACTGACAGCTCAGCCCTCTTCCGTCTTCACCTCATTCCCATTAGTCAGATTTGAGCCTATCCATTCTACTCTTTCTTAACATCTTTGTCTTCCTTGATCAGTTATTTTTGTGACACCCATCTCGAAAAAACTCAGTCTTGGATAAATGCAACAGTCCACAACATGGACTACAGGACATGCCATACAAAGTCAGACCTCTCTGCAGAGGAGGTGGACCCCTGGATGTATGATCTCACAGGCTCCTTCTCAGCACACCCTGGCCATCCCACATGTGCCTTTACCAGCTGTCTCCCCTTTTTTCTCCACTGGCTCTTTTATAAGATTTCCACTATTTCCAATTTCCAACCCCGCGATCTCTGACCAGGCTATTGGCTGCTAGTCTCAGCTCCTACTATATCAAGAAATTAAAGACCATCCAACAAGAACTTTCTCAATCTCCAGCCAGTATAACCTACACATTTACTCCCTCTCTAATTATTCTTTATGTTTCCTCTATTATTACCACGGTCTCCTCAAGGTCCAAGTCTATATTCCACCCACATTCTGGATTTCAGCCTCTATTTTATATTTCTTCTTTTTCTTGCCTTTTCTATTTCTCCTCATCTTACAGCATCTGTCCCTGACACATTCAAATACACCTAATTCACTCTGATTTTGTAGAGAATATATAATGCAAAGGCTTACAAAATCAGCTCCCAATCCCAGCTCTGCCACTTGCTGCTGTATTATCATATTCAACCTCATTCATGTTTCTTTCTCCTTATCTGTAAAAGCTATCCGTAGTAAGAGCTATCTGTAGTGTAGTCATGAACCCCGAATGAAGATTTTCCACAAAGCACTTAGCACTGTGCTCAGAGTACGGCAAGCTCTTAGAAAATATCAATTATTTTCACTACTACTGCTAATTTTTAATTCTCCTTGGCCTCAGATTCTTTTCCCACCTCTTTTCTTCTGTTCAGAGCAAAACTTTTAAAACTTTTTTTTTTTCTGAACTTATTTTACATTTACAGAAAAGTTGCAGGAAGAGTACAGAGTCCCACGTACTCGCCACCTAGTCTCCCCTAATGTTAACTACATTGCATAACCATGGCCCAGTGATCACAACCAGGAAATTATTATTAGTGCAACACTATTAAACTACAGACTTGATACAAGTTTCACTAATTTTTCCACTAATGGTATTTTTCGGTTCTAGGACCCAATCTGGGAACCGACCCCACAACTAGTTGTTATTTCTCCTTACTCTCCGATGACCTTAACACTTTTGAAGAGAATTAATAAGTTATTTTGTAGGATGTCCTTTGGTTTGGGTTTGTCTGATATTTTCTCACGTTACAATTTGAAAAAGGCTTGCATTTTTAGCAAAATTCCACATACATGATATTGTGTCCTTCGGAGGACATATCAAGAGATTCATGATATCAGGACGTCAGAGGAAAACTTTTCATAAGAATTATCTCCTCTCGCTGATCCCACTTCATCTATTCCCTCCTGCTTCTCAATCCACTGTTGGCTGACCTCAGTCCTCATCAGTCTGTTGAAACTGTTTTTATCAAGGACACCAAGAACTCCCTAGCTGTTTGATTAAAAACAAACAAACAAACAAACAAACAAACAAAAAACCCATACAACTTCTTGGTCCTCCACTCTTGGGCCACACAGTAGCCTCAACATTGCAGTGTTCTCACTCAACACATGCACTCAGCCATACCAGTGCCACACTTGCCTGATTTATCACTGAACTTTCTGAGTGCTTTTCTCAGTCCCCTTTCCTGGCTCCTCTTCTGTTACCCTTCTTCTCAATGTCAGAGCACTTATCTATAACTAGGCACTCTCCCTGGAAGAAGTTGTCTACATCTCTGGTATTACTTGCCATCCACGTACAAGTGATTCCCACATCTATCTAGATCTTCAACACATGTCTCCCTCTTAATTTTCATACCCATATACACAAGCATATTCTTAACATCTCCATAGGATATCCTATAGGAATCATAAATCGAACATACCCCCAATCAGTCCTCAAGTTTAGTCTGTGATATATGATTTATTTTACATTTCAGAAACCCTCCCCTAAACCTATTATGCCACTATAGATATAAACTCAACAAAGTAGAGAGTAGGTCAAGAATACTATCTGTCCTTTGAAAAAAATTTTTATTAATGCAGTCGAAGGGTGCATTAGATTTTGTGGTGGCTACACCGCATAACTGACACATATTGCGCTGACTACAAAAGAAAAATCTCTGTGGTTTTTTTTATAAATATATTGCTATAGCTGTCTTCCCACTTCTGTACTTGTACAGATAAAATTTAGGACACACTATGTCACTCTGTTGAATCTGGCCCATCACTCAAGTCTGATATATTCTGGGATCCAAACACAGTAATTCAATTATTTGTTAAATCAAGATACACTGAGCAAGCATTAAATGCTCAACATTTTGTGAGACAGTGGAAGCACAACAGTGAGACAGACTTTTAGTTGTAACTTCATCCATTCTTCTCCTCTTCCATGGTATTACGGTTTAATCTGGGCTCCTGGCCATCAGCGAGATATAACACTGCCCAACAGAAATACAATGAGGACCATATATGTGATTTAGATTTTTAGTAGCCACATTAAGTGAAGTAAAAAGAGGTGAAATTCATTTTAATGGCGTATTTTATGTAGCCCAATATATCTAAAGTATTATTTTAACATGCAATTGATATAAAAAGTGTTAACGAGATATCAGGCAGCCTTTTTTCGTTCTATGTTCTTGAAGTCCGTGCGTATATTACTCCCAGAACACACCTCCATTCAGACCAGCCACATTTCATTTCAAGAGTTCACTAGCCTCATATGGCCCTGATACCATACTGGATAGTTTAGAGGTACAGCGGTATAACCATGTTCCTAAAAATGGAGTGTGACCACAAACTATACTTGCAATTTACTCTTCATTTGCTTAAAATAAAACTACTTGTATTTCAGAGTACAGCAGCCTGAAACTGAACCTAAAAAATATGAGATTTGAACAAACAACCACATCGTGGCTCTGAGTTTGCCATTTCCCCTCAAGTGAAAATTCAGTGAAAATGCCTTCTTTTTTTTAAAATTTTTTTTATTTTTTTTAATTTTTTTTATTTCATTTCTTTTCAGCGTAACAGAATCCATAGTTTTACAACACACCCAGTGCTCCATGCAATGCGTGCCCTCCACAATACCCCCCACCAGGCTCCCCCAACCTCCCACCCCCCCCCTTCAAAACCCGCAGGTTGTTTTTCAGAGTCCATAGTCTCTCATGGTTCATCTCCCCCACAATTTCCCTCAAAATGCCTTCTTAATCTTCTTCTAAGACAAGGGATCCAAATACAATGAAAAAGTAGGAAGAAACAGGATAGAACTTGGACATACACATCTGGAAACTTACATGTATGGGCTATAATGATCCATTAGCCAGCAGCCCTCCAGTACGGCCGTTCAACTAATGACTCATCTTAATTATCTTTGCATCCATCCTACAGTTCAGTGTGTCCCATTATAATGACTGAGGAATTAGGAGACATTTCTTTGGCCCCCACAGCCAGAACAAGGTGTTTTATTATTCTCCTTATTTTCTTGGTTAGTGACCAAGGAATATTTTGAAATACTTCAGCCTTCATCAACACTCAGCAGTCTCATTATATTGGATCCCTCCTCCCTAAACTGCATGTAACTAAATTAAGAAAAACAGCAAAGTCAGTGGAATGTGCATTAGGAATAAAGATTCATAGAAACTTCTCTATTACAGAACCCTTTCCAAGAATCCCTTCTTCCTTGGGACAGTGGTTTAAAGATGGCATAATATAGGATGACCAAATTCTGCTGCTGCATCAGAATTTACAAAGTGATTGCCCAAACATGACCTTCTGTAAAATGTATGATAGTTCAATGAGGGTTAGTATTTTCTTTATTACTATTATTATGCCTGACTAAAATATAGGAAAACCTAAGGTTTAGAGACATTAAACAACGTGTTCAGAGTCAACCAGCTAATAAATAAGTGCAGGTTACCGGATTTCTCAATTCAAATCCAGAGTTCTTGGCTTAAAAGCCCTCAGGAGATTGCAAAAAGGCTATGTTCTTAGAAGCATACTTAAATACACAGGACCTGGTAAGATAAGAGAACGATGCCAAAAACTATGAATTTGTACCTTTAAATGGCAGTGTATAAACGCTGATTTAAAAATTCAAAACTTCGACACTGTTACCCTCAAATGAGATGTTCTTAAATAAAATAACCCCTTGAATACTATATATTGGGATGATTGAACTTATTTTCTATTTCATTTTGAGAGTCTACATTTCTGGAAGTTTAGTAGAATAGATGTTCTCTTTTCCTTTGCAGATGAGAAAGCCATCTCAGTAAGTGCAGATTTGCATAACTGCACAAATTTATGTTCAAGCATTTGTTGCGTACCTCCTGTGTGCCAAAAGCTTAGTGAACCTGAATTTTGGGGCACAGTTATGACTAGAACCCAGATCATTGTCTCACTTCTCCAGAAGCTGGTATACATACCATGCTGTCTTCCCAAAAATTACCATAGTGAGTGGATCAGATCCCTGGTTCACTCAGACCCATGTTCTGTGATGAAGATGGTACATATAGGAAGAGAGCCTATCAACCTCATAACTCTAGGAAGAGGCATCCAAACATTTTCCACTTATCTTAATAATTTGTAATGAATGCATTTTCCTTGGATTTCTTTAGATCATTCTTAAATCTGTTTGTATATTCAGTATCTAAACTCAATCTCTATTCAGCTAAAGCAAAAACAAAACAAAACAAACAAACAAAAAAAGACCAAAACTGTATATACAGCTAAACATTATAAATCTCAGTTGAAATAGCTATTTTTTCTTTACTCACATGTAAATAAGTTTTGCCTACATTTTAAAATTTTTAACCTAGATTTACATGTTATGTAATTAGATATAACCATAATATTAACTAACAAGCTATTCAATAGGAAACCTTTATTATAAGAAGAGATGTGAAAGTGGCTGTAGACTTTGAACTTTTGAAACCACACAACTATCCTTCCCAAAATACTTGGGAAAAAATACGCACTTTTGGTACTTTCAATGTATAGCAAACCTTCTTCTCTCAATTCCTTTTCTCAAGCATTTTGTAGCAATTCCCAGGCTAATGGTAATAACTAAAAATTAAAAGTCACAACATATGTTGAATGGCTGTATCACCCCATAAGTCATATTTACTGCCATTTGTTAACATGATGCTTTAATTTCAGAAAATTCAATGACAGTTCATGAATTTTGCAGGATCTCAAAAAATACATGCCATGATTTTATGCTAAAGACAAAAGGAATGTCGTTAATTTTAATGTATACTGGGAAGTCACATGATATTCTCAAATTTAATGGTAAAGTAAATTCCGTTAACTCTGCAGAAACTTAAGGAGTCTTACACGATCTGTCTCTTGGCTGGCCAAAGGCAGATTAGGAATCAGGAAACATTTAGAAACTTAAATCCAATACCTGAGATGTGCTTTGAAAATGCCTCTACACCAAGTGCAGCTGGTATAAAGAACAGTCTGAGAGGTAATGAAGGAGGGGTATGAAGACACCTGATAACAGACAGCAGCTACCACAGTAGAAAAATGGAGACGACTACTATATGCAAAAAGTCATCTCTGAGCAATTATTCTTTGTACTCGAAATCTTTATTCTCATCCTAAAGGATAAAGCTACCTCTATGTCCAGACGAAGGGAATTTCCTCTAGGACACTGTTGTCTTAGTTTACTTGGGCTGCTATTACAAAATACCATAGACTGGATGGCTTAAACATTAGACACTTTTCACAGTTCTGGAGACTGGGAAGCTAGAGACAGGGTGCCAGCATAGTCTTGTTCTGCTGAGGACCCTCTTCCTGGCTTGCAGATGGTTATCTCTTTGTTGAATCCTCACATGACAGTGAGAGGAAGCTCTGGTGTCTAGGCATCTTGTAAGGGTAGTGATCCTGTTACGGGGACTCTACCCTCAAGAACTCATTTAAACTAATTACCTTCCAAAAAACCTCACCTCTACACCATCACACTGGGGTTTATGCCTACAATATAAGAATGTGGGTGTGACATAAATTTTCAGTCCATAATACTAGTCATCAAATCTTGGTGTGCCTAAGAACCACTCTGGGATACATAGGAAAAATCCAGATCACCTGTCCTACAACACTTGGGATTCTGATTCATTCCATCTGGGAGGTGGCCAGGGAATTCTAATGCAAGGGTTCATTGGTCACATTGTGAGACACTTTGCCTTTGGTTACCTATAGGCAGAAGGGACTGCTGACAAGACTCTGTGTTGTGCCTGAAGGAATGAGAGGAAATGTTCTGAGATTAGACTGTCTTATGGATGGCAAGAGCCAGAACCAGAAATTGCCAACATAGACACATCTACATAAATGTTAATAAAATGGTGCTTGATTTGAGTAATGTGTATATACTCATTGTCCAATTCCCACCCCCACCTATATCTCCATGACCTAGGAAAACTTTTTTTTTAAGACTTTATTTGTTCATTTGAAAGAGAGAGAGCATGACTGGGGTGAGGGGAGATTTGGGGAGGGGCGGAGGGAGAGGGAGAAGCAGACTCCCCGCTGAAAAGGGCACCTGAGGCAAAGCTCGATCCCAGGACCTGGATATGGTGACTTGAGCCAAAGGCAGACACTTAACCATCAGAGCCACCCAGGTGCCCCCTCAAAAACTATTTTTGAGCAAAGGGAAATAAAAAAGAATAAACTTAGATCATATCCTCATGTCTAATCTAAATATGGGTTTTTAAGATCGATTTCAAGAGGAGCAGTAGATGGGAACTGTCAACTGGGTAAATATAGCTGTGTGTGGGCTCATGGGATCAGTCTAGTCAAAGAGAGCTCACCCTGAGCAAGAAAGCATCTCCCTTACAATGTAATGCTGAGAAAAATTCTCCTGAAAGAGAAACAAGAATTGTGAAGATTATATTTAAGTACATATGATATTTTTTATTTACTGGTTTGTCTTCTCTGTTAAACATGAAGGGAAATCTATGGTCATAAGTGGTTCAAACAAACAAAAGATGACATTCAGAAAAAAGTCACAAGGAGAATTGCTCATTCAACAAAGATAATGTAGTATGATCAGATAAAAACCCTGAATGGACAACGCTTTAACAGAATTAATTGCTGCAGTTTAATTTTTAAAACATTGAAATCATAACCTTAACAGCCTCAAAGTATTTTGCAACACACGTATTATGATGATTTTTTAAATGATTATTGTTCACAAGCATAAGAAGGAAGCACCAAAAGAAACAGAATTACAATACTAAGAAAATTAAAATTACTTTTAGTGTGTTTCATATTTCCCTACAAACTTTTAAGTTGTCCTTCAAATATATGAAACTATTGGTGTTTCATGTAAAAGGAAAATGAATGCCTCCATAGTGCTGCTTATTTAGATTATTTATATATTAGATCTACTCAAGGTATGTTTAGTAAAAGAACAAGCCAGTAAAAAAATGAAGTATAATTCCCACAGACCACTTCTCTTTAGAAGTAAAGACCACCTTTTAACATCCATTTGTGAAAAAAACTCCAAACAAATTAGGCATAGAAGAAACATATCTCATCATAATACAAGCCATTACTGACAAGTCCACAAGTAACATTATACCTAATGGTGAGAGATTAAAAGCTTTCCTCTAAGATCAGGAACAAGATGAAGGTACCCACTCTTACCAATTCTATTTAGTATGGTACTGAAAGTCCTAGCTAAAGCAATCAAGCAAGAGAAAAAGAAAATAAGAATCAGAAGGGATGAAGTAAAGTTGCACTTATTTGTAGATACGTAATTTTATATGTAGAAAATCCTATGGACTAAACCAAAAAACTTTTAGATCTAATCAATGAATTCAGTAAAGTTGCAAGATACAAAATTAACATACAAAATTCAGTAGCACTTCTATAAACAATAACATCTCTGAAAAAAAAAAGAAATCAATCCCATTTACAAGGGCATCAAAAATAATAAAATATATAGAAATACACACAAATAGGGGTGCCTGGGTGGCTCAGTTGGTTAGGCAACTGCCTTCGGCTCAGGTCATGATCCTGGAGTCCCAGGATCGAGTCCCACGTTGGACTCCCTGCTCGGCAGGGAGTCTGCTTCTCCTGCTGACTTCTCTCCTCTCATGCTCTCTCTCTCTCTCTCAAATAAATAAATGAAATCTTTAATTAAAAAAAAGTAAAAAAAAAGAAATACACAGAAATAAATTTAACAGGGGAGGTAAAAGATATCTATACTAAAAACTACAATAAACTAATGAAAGAAATTGCAGAAGACATACAAATAGAAAGGTATCTCATGTTTATGGACTAGAAGAATTAATATTGTTAAAAAGTTAATACTACCAAAAGCCAAATATAAGTTCAGTGCATTCCCTATCAAGATTCCAATGGCATTTTTTATAAAAGTAGGAAAAACACTTGTAAAATTATATGGAACCACAAAAGATCCTGAGAAAAAAGAACAAGGCAGGATGCATCACATTTCCTGATTTCAAGAGATGCTATTTTGATGGTATAGTCATCAAAACAGTGTGATATGGGCATAAAACAGACAAATAGACCAATGGAACAGAATCATGAGCCCAGGAATAAATCCAACTATATGCTGGCAACTAATATGTCACAAGTGAGCCAAGAATAATCAATGGAGAAAAGACAGTCTCTTCAATAAATGGTGTTGGGGTAATTGGATATTCACAAGTAAAAGAACAAAAATTGGACCCATATCTTATACAACTCACAAAAATTCAATCAAAATTGAGTCTTACAGAGACTTAAATATAAGAAGCTGAAATGATAAAACTCCTAGAAGGAAACACAGGGATAAAGCTCCTTGCCCTAAGTATTTGTAATAATTTTTTTAGATATGATGCCTAAACTTAAAGCAATAAAATCAAAAATAAACAGGTGGGACTACATCAAACTAAAAAGCCTCTTCATAGCAAAAGAAACAAAAAAGTGAAAAGACAACCTATGGAATGAAAACAAATATCTGCAAATCATATATCTGGTAGGGCGTTAATACCCAAAATATATAAAAAACTCATATAATTCAATACCAAAAAACCAAATAACCCATTTTAAAAAGAGGCAAAGAACACAATTAGACATTTCTCTAAAGAAGATATATGAAAGGCCAACAGGTACATGAAAAGACACTCGACATCACTAATCAATAGGGAAATACAAATTAAAACCACAATGATGTATCACTTCATACCTATTACAATGGTACTCATCAAAAAGACAAGAGATAACAAATGCTGGTATGGATGTGGAGAAAAGGGGACCCTTGTGCACTTTTGGTTAAGATTATAAATTGGTACAGCCACTGTGGAAAATACAGTATCCGGGATCCTCAAAAAATTAAAAATAGAACCACCATATAATCCAGCAATTCCACTCATGATAAGATATCCAAAGGAAACAAAAACACTAATTTGAATAGCTATCTGCACCCCATGTTAACAGAAACATTACTTACGGGAGCTAAAAACATGGAAACAATGTAAGTGTCCATCAGTGGATGAATGGATAATGAAGTTGTGGTATATAAATACATTGGAACATTACTCAGCCATTAAAAAAATAGGGAAATCCTACCATTTTCAGAAACATGGATAGACCTTGAAGAAATCACACTAAGTAAAATAAGTCAGACAGAGAAAGACAAATACTGTATGATCTAATCTCACGTGTATGTGGAATTGTAAAAAAAAAAAAAAATCAAACTCATGAAAAAAGAGATCAGACTTGTGGTTACCAGAGCAAAGGGTTGGGGTAGGAGGAAACAGAAGAAGGTTATCAAAAGATACAAACTTCCAGTTTGAGGATAAATAAGGAATGCAACATGATAACTGTAGCTAACACTGCTATACTATACACATACAGGAAAGCAAAGAGAGTAAATCCTATGTGTCCTCATCACAAGAAGCTATTTTGTTTTCCTTTTTTCTTCTTTTTTTTCATCGTATCTATATGAGAAGACGGATGTTAGCTAAATGCCTTGTGGTTGTCATTCACAGTAGATGTAAATCAAGCCATTATGCTGTATGCTTTAAACTTACCCAGTGATATGTGTCCATGATTTTTCAATAACACTGGAAAAAATAAGACCTCCCAGATATCAATTTAAACTGCTTCTCTTGCAGATTCTGGTAATATATTCCAGGATAAAGGTAAGATTCAGATAATACAATAAAAATTTATTAGCCAAGTTCTAGGTGCCTAGGAATGTGTTATCACTGAGACATGGGGGAGCAGTTTCATAAACATTAAAAAAAAAGTTTGTAATGTTAAATTATTTTTGAAATTAAACTGAATATTTATATCTTTAAAAATCCATATAATTTCTTTGAAAACATGAAGTTTTCCAAACATTTAAATTTATTATGGATTTTGGTCCCAGGTTATTTGTAAGTACTAGTCTCAAAATGCCATTTGCCCAGAAACAGATTCTCTCAGGAAAACAAAAATGAGGTGGATGATTCCATCCCTGTATCCTAAATGCCTCTCAAAAACTTTAGGAAATTAATTCAAAGGGCAGAAATTTGATTGCTTTAAAGCAAACAACTTCAAAGTAAACACAATGCATTTCTCTGCTTTAAAACACACACATAAACTCATTTCTAAAAGGACTGGGCCGTGTTCAAGGCAGGAATACTTGTTCAACATCTAGACACAGGCTACTAAGGCTCACATGAGACTGGAGGCAAAAGAAAAAGCTGACAGCCGCTCAAGAGCATCATCCCAGAGCTTTCAAAATACTCCTTTGGTCAGCTCATTCCATTTGGAGCCAAAGCACTGTACAAAGACTTGTTTAATATAACAAAGAAATTATATCCAAAATCTCAGCTGAATTCCACATTACTGAAGCTCAAAGAGAATGAAACATAGTCTTCCTAGAACCATGTATTAATTTCTTTGCCAGAATTATATCCCTGCAAAAGTTTTTAAAAAAATACAGGAGACACCAGTTATGATAACCAAAAGATCAAACTCCTATATACTAATTGTATATGAGAAAAATAGTGTAAGCAATAGGCAAATAAATGAAGACAAGAAAACTAGAATTCCAAGGGGGCACCACCGAAAGAGAGATGTTGTACAGTGTAAACAACCATTTAACTTTGAAGCAGAACACCTGATTCAAGTTTGAGCGAGGCCTTCCCCTACGTACTGTGTAACTAAATTAAAAATTCATGTGAAATTAAAAGTCCATGACTTGGCCCACATGTCATGCTGCCTGTTACTGCCTGCTGCCTTCTTCTCCAATCTCAAACTGGGGCCAGCCCCCTCCCCAGACTGGGGACCATTGCCTCCTCCTCAATCACAGGATACAGCCCACACACATGTCGCTCCTTAAAGTTGGTCTTCCCTCAGTCCCAGAATTGGGCACCCATTTTCTTTCAAAGCGTGCTTTACTTTTCCTTTGAAACATTTATCAGCATGTGTGACTCTACATTTGTGTAATTATTTTTCTCTTCCTGAGGGCTTGTGTACAGTGAGTAATATAAACACTCAATAAATGATGTTAAATTAATGACATCCCAGGTCTGACACTTACTAATGTCATGTTATTTCAGACAAGTCAGCTAACTTCCCTGAGCTTCAGTTTTCTTATCTACAAATTAGGGTAATGACACCATAACCTCCCCATATTTTATCTGGGCTATATTTACAAAAACATTTTGCAAAATTAGAAAGTGCCAATCAAATTTAAGGCATTATTACTGTTAGGACATTAAGGTTATAACTAAAAGAACTGCTTAATGACCTTTGTAGTCTTCATTTAGTTGCTATAACTCTGTATGGACATATCCAGAAAGTCCTCATATTCAGTACTAATAAGGGTGGTATTTAAGGAATATTATAGACTATGAAAAACAATGATTCTTTTTCATTTATACCTAAGGTTGATATCCCATGAGGTATCTCAAAACCTTGATTAATGTTATTTCCTTTAATACAGTTTATGCTAAGATGTCACAGTAAAAAGAAAACAACTGGTATTACTTAATTGTTCTATTTATGTGGATTATTTCCCCAGCTTAGAAAACAATATAGGGTGCATGCCACTTTATAATTCAAACACACACCCTGACATGAACAACTATGTAAATGAACATGAAAACTAGACATACTCTATATACACTGAAATGATAAGACTGGCCAATCACAAGCAGACTTCGTGTCTGAGCTAGTCTTCTAAGAGTAGAGATTCATTGACGCTGATCTATGCACAACTCTCACCTCATCCCCTCTTCAAATGGCAAGGTGAGAGGATCTATGGTCCTTGGGCACTTCCATCAGAGGGAAGGGAGCCAACAAGTGCCAGATGGAACACGACCACGGTCTCCTCTTTTCTATACCTTAACCCACTGGCCTAATAGCCCCAGACAGCAAAAGATTTGTGATGCTAAAAGAATTTACTCCTGTCTGGGTATTTTGGGGATTTGACTCCTGTCAGGTATTGCAACAAAGTCAAGCGATTTCAATTTACCAAGCAAGGACAAGAAATGGTTTCAGGAAAAACCAAGGTGATGAACTATTGAGCATTCAGTTCATTAGCTGTCATCTGTCTTGACATCTTCATCTTTCAAGCAGTACTGCAGAAAATCAAAGACTTGTAGCGCTTCCTTAAAAAAAAAAAAAATCCAAGAAGGCAACCATATCCTCTTAAAGTTAAAGGGACCGTGAAGGCTATTTCAAATGGATTATGAAACATAACCATTGCTGCAGAAGGGAGAACTCTGATAGATGCCCAATCATAAATACTACCTGTGCCCTCAAACAGACAATCTTAAAAATCATTAAAAATATGTACTGAGTGAACTGCGGGAGTAATTTTTAGCTTATTCTAATTTGATGTATTCTGCATTTTAATATGCAGTAGTAGTGATATGCCAAATAACTGACCTTTTAGAAATAACATCTTGAAAAAAAGAAAAGGCCCAAGAGGAAAAAAAAAAGTTTTCCTGAAAAATCAGCCAATAAAATGTGGGCAGTAAGACTCCAGTGACACAGCCAAGTATTGGTAATATCACCTCTCTTCTTTTGTTTCTCTCCTCTGCTTATTCAGCACTGAAGTACTGAAACTCCAGTTTTTCTGCACTTATAAGATTTTCCTGGAATTACAGAATAATGGAAGCAACCAAAGACATTAGAGAAGTGGTTTGTAACCTTCCCCAGCTACTATCACTTACTAAGGGGAAAGAAACAGCTCCATTTCAAGTTCTTAGAGATCCCGAGAGACAAAGGTGAGATGATCACCGTGCTGTATTTCTGCTTCCCACATACAATTTTATTAATGCCGAGAGGCGTTGTAACATTGCACTTACATCTCTCTTTCCTTAGATATTCAAAGAAGAGTCAGGAGGACTCTTCTTTGTAGATACTAACAAACCAGATAAAACAAAAACGGTCTTCCATATCTCCCCCTTCTGAAATCTCCACTCAAAACATCTAAGTCAGGCTGTGAGAGAAAATGTTAATTCAGCTGGTATTTTGTATTTACTGGACCACAGGGCCCAAGACATGGACTCTCAGAGGACTCTGTGGTCTTGAGTTATTGGAGAACTGAGGGGCTACCCAGATGTTGCTCTATCCCTTAGAGAAAGCCCTAGGTGCAGGTGGTTTGGGCGGGCTGCCTCCAAAGATTTGTTCAGTGTCCAAGTAAGTAACTACATCTGAAATTCTCCAATATATTATTAAAACTCTTATTATCCTCACAGTACTACCATCACTCCCGCCACCGAGTTATGCTGCATGATTCTTGGTTAGGGAACTGTATCAGGAACCTTGCATAAAGAAACTCATATAACACCTGCAATAACTATATGAGGTTGGCATTATTTTCAATTGATAGGTGAGGAAACAGGCAGGTAACACCCTCCAGGTTTTTGCTACTTAAACCAGGGTCCATGGAATAGCAGGTAGAACACCACTCATGAACTTGTTGGAAAAGCAGAATCTCAGACCCAACCCCAGAGGACTGAATGAGAAACAGCATTTTAATAAAATTTCCAGGTGATCTATATGCATAGGAATATTGATAAGAACTGCTCAAGGTAAATGGAATCACTGAGATTTAATCTCTAACTCAAAAATTCTGATATTAAAATAGTCTCCTCTTCTTGATGGTGCAAATACAGCTAAAGGGTAAAGAGCATTGAGTACATTTACACTTAATGCATGATTTTTTCATTCGCTGACAAAACTTGATACCGAGAATTATAAATTCTGGAGGAGAAAAGGGTAACCTGGAAATCATAGAGACAGATACTCCTCGTAAGGGAGTACAAGAGAGCCACTGGGAAAGTTAATTGGGCTAAAATCACACTTTGTCCATTTCACAGTTTGGCTAAGGACTAAAGGTAAAACTGTTCCAGCTTACCTAAAGTGCTCTCTGACATCAAATAACCCTAACAAGAAGCTGAAGCAGTCTTAATTGAATTAGGCACAGGATCATTTTCTCATGGACCAAGGCATTCCATAGCCTATGTGTAAGATTCCAGAGACAGACATTCCTCTGCTTAATGTACATATTTGCTGTTCAGATTGTACGTCAGACAATCAGCCCAACATTGAGCTTTCTAGAGAAACCAACTACTTCAAGAAGTCTGCTCAATCGGGACACCTGGGTGGCTCAGTCGGTTAAGCGGCTGCCTTCGGCTCAGGTCATGATCCCATCGTCCTGGGATTGAGTCCTGCATTGGGCTCCTTGCTCGGCAGGGAGCCTGCTTCTCCCTCTGCCTCTGCCTGCCACTCTGTCTGCCTGTGCTCGCTCTCTCTCTCTCTCTGACAAATAAATAAATAAAATCTTAAAAAAAAAAAAAAAGAAGTCTGCTCAATGGAAATATCTGTATGAGTAGAAAATTCTTTTAAATGTAGTTTAGGGGCGCCTGGGTGGCTCAGTTGGTTGAGCGTCTGACTCCTAATTTTGGCTTGGGTCATGATGTCAGAGATTGTAAGATCAAGCTCTGGGTAGGGCTCCATGCATAGCACGGAGTCTGCTTATCCCTCTCCCTCCCTGCTTATACTCATGCTCTCTCTCTCAAATACAAATTTTAAAAAATCTTTAAAATGCAATTTTAGTTTTTCCACTATGTATAATAAATCAAACTATATTAACCAACCAAGCATCCATCTGGGATCTGCTGTGATGAAATTCAAGCCTAAGAAGTAATCAAAATTTGTTATTTTTATGTGGATTAGCATCTGCTCTTAAAAAATTTCCCTTAACCTTAAGTTGGTTACACATTTCTGCTATACTCTTATTTGTACTATCAAATTTTCTAAGAAAATCTTTTTTATTTCCCAGAATAGAAAGGTAAACGGCAGGCATCCACAATTCACGTTATCATAATTAGATTATTTCTATTGCCTTTTCATTAAAAACTAACTGGACCCTATTAATTTTCCTTCCTCTTGAACTAGAGTATTTTAGTAAGTGACTTTCATAGTACCTAATTTCTTTAACTCTTTAATTAGATAATATTTTCATTTTTCCTGGAGGAGAATTTAGTACTATTTTTAAGTGTATTTTTCTTGTCCATTATTGTATTATTATAATCATGTGTCTCAAAGAGATACTTGTGTTGTATTAATCTCTAAGACTTTGAGCTTCTTTATTTAAAAACAAAATTTTGGCCACACGGGTTTTCACTAGGAAATTTTTCCAAATACCACGTATCTTAAATTGACTTGTTAATGAATATATTTCCAGAGGGAAAAAAGTTTTCTGTGTATTTTTATTATAAATGAGAGGGAATATAGGGCAACTCATTTTTGAAAGGAAGATTATAATTTTTCACCAAACTTTCATTCTCATAGCAGAAAGTATACACTAATTTTATGTCATAGATGAGATAAGAGCAGATGAGATTAGAGCTTCTGTTTTATAATCAATATTTGTTAGATTACTCTAGTCCCTATCAGGAAGATCTGAAAATTTAATAAAGAAGATATATTTCATTTTGGATAAGTAGCTGTGTATGTGAAGATTAAAGGCATTGGCAGTGCCTGCAAATGAAGTCCTTTATCTTCTGTAATAGAACAATGCAGCATTGGTGCTGTGACTGCTGTAAAGTCTCAGAATGAGCCTTAATGTGTACTACATGGTTCACTTTCAGACCCAGAAAGCTACTGGGTACCATTCTGGTCATTTCTTGCGACATAACAAACTACCCCCAAAATTTCATGGCTTACCACAATCATTTTATCATCTATTATACTTTTTATGGGTTGAGAGTTCAGGAAGGGCCTGTCCAAGAAATTCTTCTGTGCCATGAGACATAGACTGAAGTCACTGTGTGGTATTCAGCTGCTGGCTGGGCTGCTCCAGACAGGCCAAGCCAGCTTCATTTACATTTCTGGAATCTTGGTGGTAATGATCAGAAGAGTGGGCTGAGCTGGACAGTTGGCTGAAGCATCCACATGTGGCTCTCCAATGTGGTGGCGAACAGTCAGGCAGAGTCAGGCATATTACTTAGCAGGCTAAGGTTCTCAATGAAGAAATGTCCCCGAGCCCTGGACAGAAAGTATAAAGCTTCTTCTGACTTAGCCTTTGGATTCCCAGAAGGTTACTTCCATTGGATTTATTGGTTAAACCGGTCACTAAAGCCACACCAAATTCAAGTGGAATGAATATGAACTCCACTTCTCAATAACACAAGTAGCAAAACTATATGAAGACATATTTAATCTACCACAGGTAACCAGTTAGATCCTTATGTCATTCTTTGCCCAGCCTAATAAGTGACTGAAGATACTATATATATATATATATATATATATATATATATATGCATACATACAGAGAGAGAGAGAGAGATACACACATGTATAACAAAGTAAATCTCCAAATCAGTATGATTTAAAGTACCCCCCACTTTCCCAAACATAACTCCCTCATTGGGTCCAGGCCTGGAAAATAAGTTGAATTAAATAATAAAATATAGAAAACTTGATTTTCCCCAAACTAACCATCTGTGTTAAAAGCACATACATCATTATCACCACAGCCGCCCTTTTTTTTTTTTTTTTTTAATTTTCTCTTCTTTTGGCCTTCTATAGCTGCTTAGCACATCTGTTAGATGCTGCTAAGGAAGACAATGAGGAGATACTACAACCAATTTATTAGAATGGCTAAAATCCAAGAAAACTTACAATATCAATTGCTGGCTAGGATATGAAGCAACAGAAACTCTCATTCATTATTGGTGGAAATGTAAAATGGGAAAATCACTTTGGAAGACAGTTTGGTGCATTATTATAATGCTAAAATTAATCTAACCATATGCTTTGTCAATTGCTGGAATTAGCATGATGATTTGAAAACTATGGATGTAAAAAAATATATATGAATGTATGTTTATAGCTGTTTTATTTGTAAAAACCAAAAACTGGAAGCACCCAAGATGTCTGTATCTTTCAAAAGGTAATGGATAAACAAATGGTAGTGCATCCACACAATGAAATACTCTTCAGAGATTTAAAAAAAAATGAATTATCAGTCCACACAACAAATGGATGGATCTTAAATGCACATTGCTAAGTGAAAAAAACTAGTCTGAAAAGTCTACATACTATAATGACTCAATTTACATGACACTTGGAAAAGAAGATCTGTGGTTGCCAATGGTTTGGAGAAGGGGAAGGTTGAATAAACAAAACACAGGAGATATTTTTGGTGCTGTGAAACTATTGTGTATAATATTGAGGTGATAAACATGATGCACTATTCATTTCTCAAAACCCACAGAACTTTATAGCACAAAGAGTAAACCTTAATGTATGAATTAAAAAAAAAATTATGAGGTCAGGGGATCCCAGTATGGAATACAGATCATGACAAGGGAATCTAATTGTGTTACAAATATATAACCTGAATTCAGGGGGTGGGGTTAAATGGTGGCAATCAAAGTAACTTTGGAAATTACCAAAGAAAAAAGGAATAGTACCTAAGCACTGTATTCTAGTTGATAAAGTTGTTTTTCATGGAGTACGGGTTAACAATTCTGAAATTGTTATACATGGATAACAGATGGTGGGAGCTCACTGTGGGAGTAGAAAGTTATAGATAAGCAAGGAGGCTATAATGATCCATGTGGAGATAGAGAGAGTCTGAGACATCAATATGAACTTGTGTTCAGTTTAATATAGATGGAGATGGATATAGAAATAATTATAGATACATGTGTGTACAGAGGTGAGCATCTATCCATGTATTTCCAAGCTCTGTCCACTGGCTGAAAAGGTGAGAACACCACCCTGGTAGCAATGGGTACCCCCTAATACCCAGAATGTGGCTACAAATTTCATTCTACAATGAAAAGAACCAGAGCCCTTCAGAAAAATGACTGATTCTAGTGATGATGGGAATGGCACTTAACCTCCATGGTCTCACTGTCAAAAACCCATAATCCCAGCCTAATCATAAGGAAACATCAGGCAAACCCAAATTAAAGGACACTCTCCAAAATGGCTTACCAGTATTCATCAAATCATCAAGGTCATCAAAAATAAGTGAAGTCTGAGAAACTATTATCATCTAGAGGAGGATATAATTAACTAAATTTAATGTAGAGCCCAGGACAGAAAATGGATACCATGTAAAACCAAAGAAAAATGAATGAAGTGTGGCCTTTAGTTTAAAAAGAAATGTTGCTGGGGGAAATAAAGAAGACAATTACTCTATAAAGGAAGTTCACACACCTACATTGACAGAAAAATTTAGGTATGGCCAGCAAATTGTTTAACCATTAAACATTTTGGTAACTTATTGCTAAAATGAAAGAACACGATAATTTGAAGGGAAAACATCTAAATACAGATTTATCTGCCTGTATTGAAATGAAATAGAGAAAAGAACACTCTCTGAAGAGGACAAAGTGTTCTAAAAGGCAAGGGGAGGACACAAAGGCACAGCAGCAGACTCAGGGAGAAAACCAGGACAGCCTCATGCAGAAGGATACCAGAAGGAGAAATGAAGATGAGAGTCAACAAAAAGATGTTGAAGAGGTTATAGGTTACTGAAAACCAGGGTGGGCCTTAATATTACCTGTCTATCTGACCCCGGAAGCAGATGATGTCTAAGTCACGAAGGGCTGAAAAGAGGCATGCCCACCCAAAACAATACAATAAAAGGAAAGAGACCGTAAATAACACTTAACCTCTGAAAGCAAAGAGAGAGAGAGAGAGATTGAGGCTGAAAGTAAAATACATATTGTAGTAAGAATAATGGCCCCTCCAAAGATGTCCATGCCCCCACTCCCTAGAACCTGTGAATATGTTACAACATAGGAAAATTAGGTCATAGATGGAAATAAAAGTGCTATTCATCTGAATTTTAAACAGGACATTACCCTGGATTATCTGGGTTGACTGGGTTGATTATCTGGGTTGACCTGTGACTAATCACAAGGGTCCTTAAGTGGGGAAGAGGGAGGCAGAAGAACCCGAATAAGAGAGATGGTAAATTAGTCTACCCAGGCTACCATAAAAGAATACCACAATCTGGGTGGCTTAAATAACGGTTCTGGAGACTGAAGTTCAAGATCAAGGTGCCAGCAGGACTGGTGTCTGGTGAGAACTCTCTCTCTGGGCTGTAGATAGCTGGCTTCTTGCTGTGTACTCACATGGCCTTTCTCCTTGCATGTGAGTAGAGAGAGGTTGAGAGAGAAAGAAAGAGAGAGAAAGAGGAAGCAAGCTTTGTGGGGTTTTTTTTTTTTTTTTTTTTGGTGGTTACACTAATCCTACCAGATCAAGGCCCTACCATTATAACCTCATTTAACCTTAATTACTTCCTTAGAGACTCTATCCATAAATACAGTCACATTGGAGGCTAGGTCTTCAACATATGAATTTGGGGGTGACATAAACATTCATCCATAACAGATGGGACTATGGGAAAGACTTGATTGGTCTTGCTAGCTTTGAAGACGCAAGGGGGCCATGAATGAAGGAATGCAAGTGGCCTATAAGAAGTAGGAAAAGGCGAAAGAAAAAAGAAAAAAACTAGATTCTCCCTTGAAGCCTCCAAAAAGAAATGCAGCCCTACTGACTCCTTAGTTTCAGCCCAGTGAGACTGATTTCAGACTTCTGACCTCCAGAACTGTAAGACAATACTTTTGTGTTGTGTTAAGGCACTAACTAATGGTTGTTACAGCAGCAATAGGAAACTAATACAATTATGAAAAATGGAAGGGAGTCTTGAAAGAGAAAAATAAAAGCATTTAATTTGCAAACAGTTGTTCGAGGATGACAAAAACAATACTGAGACTTATGGATGTGTTATAAAAGAATAAAGAATAAAAGAAGCTAACTGTCCATAACACATAATGCTTGATAACCCTGTCAAGTTCATAACAAGCATGTTCCATGTATTGTTCAGAATATCAGCCCTCCTCCTGTTTTGTTACTGTTTTGTTACTGTTGATTGGGCAGATGTGGACTTCAGTAACTAGCACAGCACCTGATAAAGAGTAGAAGCTCAACAAAGAATACAGCCATTATATAAACTAAAGGGGACTAGAAAATAACAAAGCTCACTATCACATATGGCTTGTGAGATTGGGCACATTAGTAAAGGAAGGAAGAGAGAAGGGAGCTAAAATTAATTGGAATAAAAATAGAAGTCAAATTGAAATCCAAGTGAAAATGCTAATGCATTCCTAGTGAGACATTTTTAACCATTGACAGAGCTTCTAAGTTTCAGTTGGGTCTTCACAACATCTTGCAAAAATGCGTGGCAAAGAGACAACTGAACACCCACCAGCTAAAGCAGGGCTATGATTGTTCTGGCAAACACATAACCCAGAGTAAATATTGTCTTGCATGAAGATGTGAGGAGGTGGATTAGGCATTGTAATTACCACTTGCTGGGTATTCTTTTTAAAGATTTAATCATTTAGATGAGACTCAGCATCACTAAAAAAGAAGTCAATATTTCTGTGAGCCAGGGAGTGAACCGTACTGATGTTTTTCTTCCGTTCAGCTGTTACGTGTACCTACCAAAAGTCAACTTCACCTGCTAGTTATTTATTCAAGACAGCACAGATAACGAGTCATGAGCAGTAACTTCTTTCAGTTCATTTTCTTGAACACACTGTGTTCTCATATATTACTGATCAAACAAGTGATATTTAAACAGGGTTGCAATTTATAAAATTACATAGTAATCTTGCTATATTATCTTAATTAATTTTATAACTAGCACTCAACCACTGTCCTTTGTGGTATATTGGAAATATTCACGTGCAGAGACATAATAGCAGACTCTGAGAGCAGCTTTCAGAGGATGACTTCTGTTCATAATCTCCTTGTCACCTGGCATCTACTGACATCAATTCTTTTAATCTGAGTTCCTGACATTAAGCATTTGTAGAACAACACCCTGAGACATTGATTAACATATCCTGTCTTTGAGGTAGTACCCCTAAATTTCAGCATACAGAAGATCACCTGGAACTCTGGATGCCTGGGCCCCATCAGAAAGATTCTATTTATTTAGGTCTAGTGTGGGGTCCAGGAACTTATATTTTTAACACGCATTATGGGAGACTGATCCACAGGATCGGATCTGTGGAACCAGATCCATTTTGCAATCATAGAAAAGTCTGTACAATGATTTTTGTACTTACAATTAATTTATATTTAAATTTTATAATTTACAGTATTTTGCTCAAATTCCTTTCTTCTTTTCTTTAAATTTCCAAGCCCTTATGTAGTTATCTCTTTTAGTCCCCACAACAATCTTGTGATTTAGGTATGATTATTATCCCCACTCTGACGAAGAGGCAAATGGTTAAGTCACTTGCTGTATTTGTCTATTTGGACTGCCATATCAAAATACCATAAACTAGGTGGCTTAAACAACAGAAATTTATTTTCTCAGAAAATAAATTTGGAGGCTAGAAGCCTGTGATCAGGGTGCCAATGCGGTCAGGATCTGGGGAGAGCTCTCTTCTGACTTGCTTTCTTACTGTTACTGTGTGCTCCTTCCCTATGGCCTTCTCTCAAGTGGGTTCAGAAAGAGAGAAAGATCTCACTCTCCCTCTCCTAATAAGGTCACCCATCTTATCAGATGAGGACCCTGTCCTTATAATCTCACTTAACCTTAATTATCTCCTAAAAGTCCTATCCCCAAATAAGTCATATAGGGCTTCAACATATGAATTTTCAAATTTTGGGGTGGGAAGGTGAGAAAGATTTTAGTCCACAGCACTTGCCTATTACAACTAGTAAGTAGGATCCAGAGTTTTCATGCAAATTGGCCTGATTTCAGAGCCCACACCATTTCTCCCTCATCTTGCCACTCTTCCCCTCCATTCTGGGCCACTGGTAAGAAATCATGACTGACCTCTCAGTGATGGGGCATCGGGGCTAACTAGGATGAACAGTCAGACCTCAATTACCTGAGAGTTGACTTTCATATACATTATTTCATTAAGCTTTGAAGACTACATTGTGTCTGTTGGTTATGACTGCTTTTTTCCTGCTAATTTATCCCTAGTGAAGTATGTGTTCTCATGGAGACCATTTAGACTTCAAAATGTCATGAAAGGGTAGGCATGCATTGGAGAGAGGTTTATGCTGAGAGTTGAGGCCCATAAAGGAAGGGAGATGAGAAGAAAAAGTGCTGAGGGATACAGGGGAGGGATATTATTATCACTGACTCTACTATTCCTCCTATGGAAAATAAAATAAAATAATAATTATTAATTTTATCTCCTAATATATGGCCAGCACTCTGTATTTATTCATTCATTCAAGAGAGAGAGAGAGAGAGAAAGCATGGGCAGGGGATGGAGCAGACACCCCACTGAGCAGAGAGCCAGGCACAGGGTTCAATCTCAGAACCCAGGTATCATGACCTGAGCAGAAATCAAAAGTCAGAAACTCAAACAACTGAGCCACCCATGTGTGTGTGTGTGTGTGTTTGTGTGTGTGTGTGTATACATATGAATGATATCCTTCAAAAACATCTTGAATATTATATAGATAATTAGGGCTCAGGAAGATCAGTTAAATTGTCCAAGTCATAAGATATTAAATGTGGTATCAGGAATTACAGCAAAAAAATTACTAGCAAAGTAAGGCATGATATTTCACATTTAGGAATTTATCAAGGAAATTTTGGAAATTTAAAACTCAAACTTCACATGGAGTTCCTTCACTCAAAAACTTAACTACGTAAGAGGTAACTCAGAGGCAAGGCATTTACCAATAAATCAAATGCAGAAAAAGTATTCTTCTTATATTCCACTGCAAATTCTGTGAGTGACAAAAATCATTTCCTCCCCAAAATAATCACATAGTGTGAATTTAAGTATGACCACCTTATCCTTTAAAAAGTATGTCTAAGCAACATTACAGAAGGAAAATTTTGGTTACTGAAATATATAGTCTAATGGGAGAAAATTATCTTCTTCAAAGAAAATGACAAAAATTTTCTATAATAAATTTTCTGATAAGCATAGACCTTTATAGTCCTGAGGTTGAATAGTCTCATTTTTACATATCTGACATTCATAAATTCAATAAGAGATCGTACTTTCTCAACATCAACACCACGACATTTGACTTCCCAATTATTTATTAATCAGAAATATCAAAAGCATAACTGTGCTATTCAGAGAAAGAAAGAGGGGAGAGGGGGTTAAAAAAAAAAGGAAGGAGGAAGGAAAAATAAAAAAGAGTAGAATAAGAAAGGGGCCATAGTAGTTTAGTTCGTAAAGGGAGGCAGAGCTGTATATATTGCTGAGTCCATTCTCTCAAGGGCCCAGCATGGCCATAAAGCCAGGACCAGACACACATCGAATACCAAATTCCTATTCTGGTGTTTTTTTTCCCAGTGCACCACAGATTAAAATGCAAGAAACCATATCCTCTGCTTATTAAATATAAACATAAGAAACAAATGCATGGCTTGTATCTATTCCCAAAATGATCTTTACATAATTAGGATTCATTTTTAAAAATGATTTTATTTAGGATAGAAGGTTGGTTAAAGTCAATAATAAAACTGATAGTATCTTTCACACTTGGCATTCACAGGAGACTTTTGCCTGATTCTCTTGCTCTGTGTAATACACCCAACCCTCATTTTTCTATGCAACATAAATAAGGGAATAGAATGGCGTGACAGACAACTGCTAAGGCAGGTTTGGTAAAACAGAAAGGTTGAAAGTGAGAAGTGACAGGAGAAGTGTTCCAGATATCTAATTCCAAACTTAGTAGTTAAAAGCCAACAGCAAAATTTATTCTGCTTGAGTCTGCAATTGTGCAGAACTTGAAGGGGACAGCTCACCTCCATTTCACTTGGCACCAGCTAGGACACTATCAGGTGCGGGGGCTGGGGTTATCTGAAGCCTCAAACAGGAAGGACTAGAACAGTTGGAATCCTTGGGCATCTCTACTCTGTGTAGTTTCTCCCCATGATCTATCCTGGACTGTTGCTTCAGCATAGCTGGACTTCTTAAATGTTGGTGCAGCACTCTCAAGGCATGTGTCCCAGAGAGCGAGCAGGTGGAAGCCATATCACTTTTTATTACTTAGTAGGTCACATCGATGCTCTGCTTCTGTTGTGTTTATAAGCCTTCCCAGTTTAAGGGAGAGAATATGGACCTCACCTCTATATGGAGAAGTATCGAATTTACATTGTAGGAAGAACATGTGGGCTAGGTGTATCAGTGGCCCCATCTTTGGGAACTATAACCTGCACATATAACCTTTCATCAACTCTTGGGAAACTAGGACAAAGGCACCGTGAAAGGTTGTCAAACCGGGGAACTGCTCATTTCCTGCTCACAAAAAGGAATTAAAGCAGACATAATACTTCACAGTTCCTTTCTTGAGAAGCATCCACACCCCCTTCTCCAATTCTCTCACCAGTGTCCACTGCTCCGTCAGCTCCCTCTTGACAGCTGTGATCTCCTGATAGTGACATTTGTGGGCCCAGTTAAGCCACAGCCCCAGATAATGGTCGAGCATGGGTACCTGCTCAGCCAGAGCCAATAAAAGTCCACTCCTTCATACTACAATGTGGAAAAGCATTTCATAATTGGGAGAAAGCAAAGAAGAGGAGGGAAAGGAGGAAAGGCACCTGACAGAGGAGCAAAAGCAAATAAGAGAGAGAAGATGAAGAGAAGGGAGTAAGAGGGCATACTGCCTCTGGTTCTTGCCCGCTCCTGAGCCCCGGGCCGTCCTGAAGCTCAGTATACTACCATCGTATGCTTACACTAAATTTTCTTTTTTGTTTAAGCTACCAGACACTTGGCAAGACACAGTGATGTCAATTTAAATATATACACTCTTGTGTCAAAGATTATTTGGGTAGATGGACCGTGCCTGAAAGGGGCTGGTGACCTTCTAAGTTTCTCTGGATCCAGAAGGAGGTCTAATTTATACACAGATCAAGTCAGTAATAGGCTTTCTTTCTTTAGAACGTGGGACTCCCTCCACAAACCTGGCCCATCAGAGGCTCACATTTTCTTCCTGTGCCCAGGGGCCTCTTAAAGGACAAAGCAGACAGGTAAACACTGACCACAGCAAGTGAAGGGGTCAGAGTTTTTAAGAAATCCATCTGTTATTACATACCACAGATCAAACACGGTGCTGGTAACTGTTGAGGAAGAGGAAAGCTGATGCCAAATCCAGTTCACAATGTCTACAGTGATCTGATTCTTTCATCCTCTAAGACCAGTCAAGAAACATCACTGTTCACCTAAAGAAGCTGAAGGAAGCCGAGGTGAAAGGTAGCACTGGCATTATGCCAGGAGATTCATCCTTTACAAAAACCTCAACTGGAGGCCTGTAGTTATAAAACGTTCCATCTATTGGAATTGTTTTCTCTTGATATTTTGACTTGGGGGGGGGGGCGAAATACAGACGCTAGCAAAGTCAATCAGGTTACTTCTAAGCTGTTCAGAGGAACCTTTGGGCATTTGAACTAAATTTAAAATGTTGATCCGTCATTATTGGGGTCAATCCAAAACTTAAAAATACTCAACAAGGTAGAATTTTAACTAAATTTTATAAATGTAAATGTTTAAATATACAAATTCATAAGTATAAACATATAAAATAAATCTAGAGATACATGGAAGTATAATCATATAACACACATATAGCCTGATTCCCAGATTAGTTAAGCAAGTGGGACTGTGTGAGGGAAAAATCACATGGCCCTAGATTTTGCAAACAAGACAACTGAACATTCTTTCACAGAAAATACACTCAGTACATTTTTAGATCTTAAAAAGGCTTATTAGATGTCACAAAATATATGAAAGCAAGGCCTCATCTTTCTAGTTTGATTTTTTTCATCTATTTACTTTAAGCTCTTCCCATTTGTTTTTCCTTTTGTTAATGAGAAACTAGGATAATTTATGTGGGGAATAATAAATAATGTGGGGAAAAAGAGATCAGTGCTGCTTTCTTACCACTGTCCTGTCCCTGTGACCCTTTAAGCTACTGACAGAGGAATTACTATTCTCTTAGATGCACCCCACACCACCCATACTCTCAGGTACACTCTGCCATTTACAGAGCTAAACTTCTGTCTGATGATACCTGGAAAGGAAAAACATAATGCCAAGTTGCTGATGTCCAGCTCAAAGAAAAACAGTGTGGGTCACGCAAAGTCATGCTGCCTAAGGGTCTGTGATGGTCACAAACAAGCACATAGAATGACCAGAACAGGGCACTCTCCAGGGCAGGGAGGGGTGACTCAGAAGGATAAGGCTCCCTTGGCCTGAGCATACAGGAGAGGTAGGCAACTCCATCCACAAACAAGGACGAAACAGCCGCAGCATCACACCTGAGTGTTTAACATCAATACCTCCAGCCCACGGAGGGGTGGCTCAGCCTAATCTTCCCGTGTGCCATCCCTTTTTGACTCCCAGTTACTCCCAGTGCTCCCAGTGCCCATGTCCCTGGCACATCAATACAGCAGTTATGCAACAAATGTTGAGCATTCTCTATACAGCAGCAATCAAAACAAAATGAAACAAAACAAAAAATGCTGCCCCTAGGGAAGTTATATGTCAGTAAGGAAAGAAACAATAGATAAAAGCAGGTAGTAGGAAAGTCAGAACAAGCCATACTGCATTGTGGTCAGGGCACACATTAACCTCCAAGGGGCCTGGGACAGATAACCCCCATGGAGGCCATTGTGCAGACAGGAAACAAGATGGAGGGCCAAAGATGGAGTCTCTATTGTGGCACTCCTACCCTTTATCTTTCCCACCTTCTTATTGTCACTTGAGTAGTTTGATCCAATGGTTCTCAATTTAAGCATGCACCAGAATCATCTGAAAGACTGATTAAAACACAGATCACTGGAACCACTCCCAGAATTTCTAATTTAGGAGGTCTGGGGTACAGCCCAAAATTTTACGTGCATAACAAATTCCCAGGTGCTGCTGAGGCTGCTGGTCCTGGGCTCACACTTGGAGAATCACTAGTTCAATCTCTCAAGAATGTTCTGCTACTCATTCATTTATACTGATGCAAATGCCACACTTCATTTTTTTTTTTTTAGATTTTATTTATTTATTTATTTGTCAGAGAGAGAGAGAGAGCACAAGCAGGCCAAGTGGCAGGCAGAGGCAGAGAGAGAAGCAGGCTCCCTGCCCAATAAGGAGCAGGACCCTGGGATCATGACTGGAGCCAAAGGCAGCGGCTTAACTGACTAAGCCACCCAGGTGTCCTGCCACACTTCATTCCTAAGTGCAGTGTCTTTCATGAAGTCTTCCCTTAAGCCAAAAATAATTTCTCTCTCTTCTGGGCTTCTGTAGCTAGCCAGAGTTCTCTGAGACCGTCACCTCCTTTTGCATTAGAGCTAATCTGTAAATGAATATTCCTTAAGAGTAATGATAGTGAGTCACTTATGTTTGCATCTCCCATAGTGCATGTCAAAGATATTTAGTAAATATCTTAATTGAATTAAAGATGCAGACCATGACCTCAAGAAATTTAAAACATTTCAGAACAAGAGAATGGAGAATCTTCCTTCAAATGAGAAAAATGGTCTGAATGATTAAGAAACATGGACTTTCTCCAATATTTTTTTTCATTTGCTCCCAAATATTGCTAAAATCCGTTTTATTCCAAAAGTAAATTCCTTCTCAGTTTTTTTTTTTTTCCTGAACTCAAATAATTAATGAGAGATCAGGCTAATATACAGAATGTAACAGCTATGGGCCTTACTGGTTTGAGTAATTACTTCAAGAAATATCGTATCTTAAAATATTTCCAGCCAGTGCCTCCTTTTTATTAGCACTCTATAAATTTGCTGTCACTGTGATATCTGCAGGGAATGCCTGTAAATTAAAAAATCAAATAACGAAAATAACATTGCCACAGTTTTTTTTTCCAGCAATCTGTTCTGAAGGATCTGAGTAGATGCAGTTGAAATATGGACTTGGAGCACAAGTGATTAGAACTTGGAGGGAAAACACTGTTATTTCTACTTGTTTTATTTTGCATTTATTTGTTATTCTCCTAGTCTTGTCTGAGGTAACTTCAGGGATAAGTTCTGTTACATGGTGAGATCTTCCTTTATACAACAAAGTTTAGAAGTCAATCAGACCAGTAAATAAACTCATAATGCCTAGCCCCGTGATGTAGATGAACCAAGAAACGTTTTAGCTACCTCATTTGGGGGTGATTTCCTTATGCGAAAATTCAGAAATGGGAGCAAATATAAACGCTCACCACAAAAACTAGGCAATGATGCAATTTTAAAGCCCTCAGATTGGGGCACCTGGGTGGCTCAGTGGGTTAAGCCTCTGCCTTCGGCTTGAGTCATGATCTCAGAGTCCTGGGATCGAGACCCGTATCAGGGTCTCTGCTCAGAGGGGAGCCTGCTTCCTCCCCAACCCCCTCCCCCGCCACAACTCTCTCTCTGCCTGCCTCTCTGCCTACTTGTCATCTCTGTCAAATAAATAAATTCTAAAAATCTAAAAAAAAAACAAAAACATAAAAATAAAGTGTAAAGCCCTCAGATCAGGGAGAAGTTGTAAAGTTCCACACTTCTGTGTAATTCTTGTTATGGGTTGACCATGACATATTATCTACCATAAGGTTCTTGCATTCTTTTATCCCGTCCTGTGGGAGGTAGTCTTCTTGGTTGGGTCAGTTAGCTTTTGTCTTATGGTATTTGGGGAATAAGCATGCTTTTCTTCCTCTCCTTTGGGAAAGTTCTCTCTGACTACATTCCTGATGCACAGGTCTTAATGATAAGCAAGTCCTTTGTAATTGCATGGCCCATATACTCTGTGGTGGGAGCAAAGTGAACTTTCTTTCTTGAGCAGGGAGATCTTTACTCAAGGGATCTGGAAAATTTACCTAACCATTCATCAAAGAGAAATAATGTCTTTTCTAGAAGAAGACACGAGGGAGAAATACAAATAATGGGAAAAATTCTGTGCACTACCACAACCCAGTTCCAGGGATGCTATCTGCTTCTATGGGTGCCTAGAGAAGTCTTCAAAATTTTAGAAAGCCTCTGAACTGAATGGTGCTATTGCCTATGATTCTACAGGAAGAGATGCCAGCTGCATTTATAAGCAACCATTTCTACTTAGTTACCCAGGTAAAGAGATGTTGAGTTTATAAAATACTCAAAAGGGGGAAAAAAAGGTGCAATGTGGGACCCACTGATAAAGGAAATGCCTCAATTCTGACAAGAGCAGTGAGCCATCTTCCCTTAGCACCATTATTTACTCCTGAGAAACTGGCCATTTTCTTCCTCATACAAAAATGTTCTAATACAAGTTTAAAAAACAAAAAAATTCCAGGCTTGACCCTACACCTACTTCTACCCACACCATTTCTATTCTTTCCTTCAGATTAAAACTCATCAGGTGAGTGATACTACCTAGGTCCTCTTTGTTTTTCTGCCTTATTTGTCCCAGGTCTTACATAAAATTGTATATTACTGACTCTCAATTTTCATCTCCAGGCCACACATTTCCTCTGCACCTTAGTTTCCCATAGGCAACATTATCACTACATGAGTGCTAGGTAGGTACCTACAACTTAACATGCTCAAAACAGAATTTCCCACCCTGTGTACACTTAAGTCTGTGTTTCCTGGTCTTTTCCACTAAAGAAAATAGTACTCCCAATCTCCCAGTTATTAAAGTCAAGCACTTGGTAATTAACCCATTCCCCAGCCCTCACTGCCAAAGAAGCAGCTGGATCTTTCTCATATTTGGCAGTGACAGAACTTGCATGGTATCTTGGCAGTTTGGATGTGGGGGTCTCCCTGAATCTACAACTCGACTACAGTCTATTTCCTATAGAGCATAAGGCATCATGGTTTCAACACTTAAATCAGGCCACACCTCTATTCAGAATTCTTTAATTCATTCCTATTAGTCTTACAGCAAAACCCAAATTCCTAATCGCGACGTACAAGTATTTACATGCTCTGACTCTCGCTTGCCTCTCAGACTTACCTCTTACCTGTCTCCCTCTTACTCAGGATGCTTAAGATACACTGGCTCCTTTCTGTTCTTTGAATGAACGTGCCATACACTTTCTCCTTAGTTAAGGCCTCTGTCAAGTCCTCCACCTTGGGTGCCCTTCCCTGGTCTTCACATGGCAGATGGTCTACTGTCCCGCTCTCTCTGATATCACATCATAAATGGCCTCTTCTACAGCAGCTCAGCTGGTTTTCATCAGGGCACACATACCTCTCTCAATGCTGTTCCATCTCCCACAAGCACCCACACCTATGATTTAAAATCTTTGTGCATCTTCTCATTGCTTTGTTGGCTTACTTCTCTCTCTGGTACACAGCAGCTCCAGTGCCTAGCACAGGTTCTGGTACATAGTGGTATTTTAATTAAAACTTACTACAAAAATGAATAAAAGCTGGGCTTGTGCTGACCAAATATGAAAAAATGAAGCCAGCTCCACCTCATAAGCCCTGTATTAGGCTACCACACATTCCCATTGAATTAACTCATTTTTAAGACTATTTGACCAACATGAGTCATTCTTGCACTTTAACGGTGGGGAAGGATAGGGAAGATTTTTTTATGTATGTGCAATTAACATTTTGGGGTTGGGAACTTAGTTTATCCTGATGTGAAAGGTATCACAGATGATCCCCAAGAGCACATTTTTAAAATTTTTTAAAGGATATGCCACTCATGTTTAAGAGCCAGTGCATATTAATATTTTAGGAGATCATGGGTTCTTTGACAGTCTGAAGCAAGTTTGGATGGAAACATCTGGAAAAAATTCATATACAGAAAAAAAATTACAGACAGTTTGAGTGAAATCTATCCATTATGCACTCTGAAGACTCTGGGTCCTAAATAAGTAAATCTTCTATTTACTACATGAAAAACAAGGTTCCATTGTGTCCCATCGTAAATCTTGAATCATTGTTGGTTTTGTTTATAATTCCTCCTTAAGCAATCTAAAGTTCCCCATTGCCTTACAAACTGAGGAGAAAGAATAAGTAAGTTAGGAGGAGTGAAAGGAAGTAATACATTTACTGGACACTAATGTGTGTCCAGCTGTGGTGTAAAGCCCTGACAGATGGGTTTTCTGTTTTTTTTTTTGTAATGGAAGTACCTGACTTAGGCTTCAATTGCCAGGCATCCACTTCAAAAACAGCTCCCTCTCAAATAAACACATTGCTAGCCACACAACAGAGAAAGAACCAGGCACACCATCCCCCTCCTTCCCAGGCTCCTTTCTTTTAGTGATCTTGGTTGGTTTCAATAACTGACCTGTTTGGGCCTTGGGGTATTTTTTTTTCCTCTTCTGGAGCATTAAATTCCCACTCTCATATTGTAAATTCACCAATAAGAAGTGAGCACAACAAACCCTAGGCCCCACCCTTGACCACAACAAAAGCACAGATGCAGGCCCCTCCCTCTCTGACCTCTCACCACACTGTGTGGCCCCAGATGTATATTTCCAGGGCTTGTAAGTAATAAACCTTTTGTTTTTTCCAAGTTTCCTGATGGTGATTACTAAAAGGCATCTTAGATTCATAATAAGAACCACAAGGGCTGATTCAGCCACAACACTGGGTATGGACAGGCACCTAGCACTAGCACTCTGAAATATATTTTCCATGGATTACTGCCTTTAATTCTCAAAACACCCTGTGAGGTCAATGAGTCCCATTTCTGCAGTCTGGAAACTGAGGAAAAATGAGGGTAAGTTACTTCCATGTAAGAAGTCCATGATGGAGCCTAGATTCATATCCAAATTATAAACTCCTGTCTCTATCATGCCATGTATTCTTATTTTTTTAAATGGCTCATTCATTATTTCATTTAACTAATGATCTGCACACTCCCCCTTAACTCTCTGTCTTCATCTTCTGTTACTCTTACCTGTGCTCACTTCTTGCAAGGCCCACGAGCTTTCTTACTACTCTTTAAACTAACTTCCTTAAACAAAAACCAGCTATGAAAGCAATTAATAAACTTGGTAGTACTACTGTGAAATATAATTATTTATATGTATAATTGGGAATCTAGGGCTTCTTAAGAAATGTATTTTGGCTAAAGTTTTATTTAGGTGATGATGACCTCAACTAAGATACTTGGCAATACAGTTATATTTGTGAAATTAAAGTATATTATCAATTATGGAGAAATAATTACAAATTAAAATGACTATATAACAAACAGTGTTACAATAGAAGCATAAATATAACCTCAATAAAAATGTGCTAATATTTTTCCAGTTTATAGATATTAATTCCACTTCTTTCAAACTGTAAAGGATTTATTTATGGAAATAGCAAGTCTGTGGAGTACAAACATTCTACTCCACTCTACATGACACACTTACCTGCCGAAATATGTATGTCAAGTTGGGAATACTAGGGAAATGCTGCACTTTTTAAAACATATTTGTGCCCTTTTGCTTTTTCAAGTGTATTTTTTATATATTGAGATCCTTTTGCTTTTTTGAAAATAAAATCATTTTTAGACTTCATGACCTGTGAATATTAGTACATAACTGAAAAGACTTATAAATAATGAAGAATCCATTTGATATGGTAGACATGTTAAGATTGCTCTATGGCTTGTGACTGTGGCAATTATTATAAATCTTTTATTGGTGAATTTTCGTCTATGGCCTTCAGCCATGCTCAGACATGTCTTTCTCATTCTATACCAACCAGTTCTTTTCCTGCTGTTTGATCTTAGCAGCTCAGAACAACACCATGCTGGCTGGGACTTTGTTAACGTGAAATATTTTTAACATGCAAAAATACACAGAGAAGGTTATATGAAAAGTCACATACCGACCACCAAGCACTTATAATCCCCATCTTTCCTCCCCAGAGATAACCACAATATTGAAGTTGCTGTATATCTTTCCCCATCTGTATTTGTATTTTCCCTCATATGTATCTATTCATAAAGAATACATGTATCACACGTTTACTTTTTCTATCACCATATGCTTTCAAGATTTGGCTAATGTTGATATATTAAGATCTACTTCATTTATTGAAGTCTTATGTAAAATACCACAAATTATTTATCCTTTCCCCTATAAATAGTCATTCGTGTTATTTCTAATTTTTCACTATTAAAATCAATGCAGCAATGAAAACCCATGGGCCCTTATATGAGAATTTCCCTATAGTGTATGCCTAGAAGAATTAGTGGCACTAGTGTAGAATGCAAATTTTCAACATTACCGGGTATTGTTAAACTGCCTTCTAATGTGGTTTTACCAATGTATTCTCCCACAAATAGTGTGTGAGAGTTTCAAATTCCCTACAACCTCTCCTGTATTTGGTACCGCCAATATTAAAAACAAAAACAACAACAAAAACCTTATTTGATGGGTATAGAAGTAGATGTCCTTAATTTTTTTAAAAAAATCTGTGTTATCTTCATTACTGGTGAGCTTAAGCACTTTCATGTTTATTGGCCACTTACTCATCCACACTTATCACCTGCTTGTTCCCGTTCTTGGTTTTTTTCATTTTATTCAGTGAGTTGCTTTTCATTTCTCACTGATTTCTGGAGTTATTTATATAGACAGGAACCTAATCTTTTTTTTATCTTGTTGTACTTTATTGTATAAAAAGACATAAAATGCAACTATCATTTCTTGGTGTATAGCGGACCTTTTAACTGTTTTTAAGTAGTTTTGGTGTTGTCAGATTAATCAGTTTCTCCCTTTTGGTTTGTGTCTTTTTTTGGTGGGGGTGGGGGTTCAAATAAATTTATTAAGTAGAATTTTTTTGAAGATTTTATTTATTTATTTGACAGACAGAGATCACAAGAAGCCAGAGAGGCAGGCAGAGAGAGAGGGGGAAGCAGGCTCCCCGTCAAGCAGAAAGCCGGATGCAGGGCTCGATCCCAGGACCCTGGGATCATGACCTGAGCTGAAGGTAGAGGGTTTAACCCACTGAGCCACCCAGGCTCCCCTAAATAAATTTTTTTAAAAAGGGTTCAAATAAATCACTTGCTACTCCAAGGCAGGAATGTGTATATAAAATGTTTCCTACAAAATTTAAGTGTTGTTTCCAAATGTATGTTTAAATCTGTCTGGGTTTTATTTTGCTTTAAAATGTGAGGTATGGGGGCCCTGGGTGGCTCTCTGCTCAGCAGGGAACCTGCTTCCTCCTCTCTCTCTGACTGCTTCTCTGCCTACTTGTGATCTCCATCTGTCAAAAAAAAAAAATCTTAAAATGTGAGGTATGAACCTAATTAATTTTGTCCATTTATATAGCAAATTACTTTAAAATAATCAATAATCTATTCTTTCCTCACTGATTTTTAATACCATTCCATTCATTTGATCTCTCATATGACCTGTTCATGAGATCTCTATTCTGTTTTGCAATAAAGGTACAAAAATAAGTTAATAATTAGGTATCTTACAGGAATCTCATAGTTATTATTGCCATTTTGAAATTTTTAGTGTAATGGCATTTGTTTCTGTAGTATGAAAATGTTCTTAATTAATTCTTATACCCAACAAAATTACTACTTCTAAAATCTGTCAGTAAATGCTCTTGGATAGTCTTACACATACACTTATATTCTGCAAACGATAACCTTATTATTTTCTCATCCTTATATGATCTTTTTAATTCTATCTCTATATGTTCCTCTTGTCTTACTGTATAGGCTAGGATGCAGCTATAATAAATAACTGATGGCATGCACACTTAAAGAAGAGGGAAGCATATTTACTGTCAATGTTTTAAACTGTTATGAGTATATTCAGATTTTCTCTTTCCTCCTCTGTTGATATTGGAAATTTATATTGTCTTAGATAAGCGTTCAGTTAATCTAAGATAGCACGCTATCTATCTGGCATAACATGTTCAGAATATTGTCTCAAGATTTAAAAATCTTCACTAGATCAGAAATTAGATCATTTTTATTGCTCATTGCACTGGCTGTGTTTATGTGTCCCCTTTTTTATTGATAAATTTTGCCACGGGCTCACCTATTTTAACCTTTTTTCAAAAAACCATCCTCCGTGTTTTGTTAGTAATTTCTGTGCTGTTTTTGTTTGCTATTTTATTACTTTGTGCTCCTTTTCATATGATTTCCCTCTTCCCATTTCTTTGTGGCTTTTCTGCTGTTCCTTTTCTAACTGCTTATGTTAAATCCTCATTTGTTTATTTCCAAGTGACTTATTTTCTAATATATACATCTATAACTAGAAACCTTCCTTTAAGAGATTACCACATCCCATGAGTTATTATACGTTCTATGTTTACTGTCACTCAATTATAAATATTGTATGATATCTACTTTACTTTCTTCATTAGCTCTTGAATTATTCAGAAGTCTATTTTTCAGTTTCCAGCTAGATGAGAGAGTTTGAGCTATTTTTTAATAGTTCATGCCTAATTTTGTTGAATTTATTTCATGGAATTTAGCGCTAACATTTTTTGGGGACCCGCGTAATGATAATACCAACACACATAAGTCAAATATTGACCACGTGTTAGGCACTATTCTAAACAGTTCACCATGTTTTAACTTGTTAAAACTCACAAAAGTCCCAGGTATTATTATTACCTATAATTTGTGAGTGAGGAATCTAAGCCATAGCAAGGCAGAGCAAGACTTAACCACCTTGCACACCTACATACTGTAGTGCTAAGACTCAGACTTGGTCAAATTCCAGAGTCTGCACTTATACCCTCCAAAACAGACTGGCTCAACGCAGCATGCTCAAAGAGAACAGATGTCCCCATTTGTTGAATGCGCAACTGGATATACACCTATGAGATCGGTTTTGCTAATTGAGTTATTCAAATCTTCTAATATCCTTTGGTCTAATTAATATATCAGTTTCCGAGAGATGTATTAACATCTCTCATTTAGATGATAGTTTCATTAATTTCATCTCACTGTGCTTTTACTTTTTAAGTTCATTTCAGTTCATATTTGCCTTACCTTTTGATGATTTTTTATTAATCTATATTTCTCTTTATCTCTACTAATACTTTAAAATAAATTGTATTCTCTGATGTTACTTTACTATACCACCTTTCATTTTCTTTTTTGTTTGAATTTGTCTAGCAAATCATTTCATTTTCATACACTGTACATATGCATACATACACATACCTGTGTGTGTGTATATTTATTTGTATAATACACTACTTTTTTCCTGGATTTTGCATTTTACCCAACCTGAGATTTTCTATGTTTTAATGGCTAAGTCATGCTGTAACTATTGATATTTTATACTTATTTCTACCAACTTATTTTGTATTCTTTATTTACCATCCTTTTGGTTGTTTCTATGTTTTCTCCTTTTCTGCCTTTCATCAGATTGGTCAACTCTTTAGCATAGCACACTCTTTTTTTTTTTTTTTTTTTTACTTCTAGTGATTTCTAAGTTATAGATTGTACTTCTATTCTTTTAACTGTTAACCTTAAATTTTTAACAGACATAATTATATAATGACAAGTTGGGTAAAATTTTTTTTTTTGAGAAATACAAAGAGTTTAGGAAGGCTTAACTTCAACCACTCAAATATATCCTTGTTGTCCAAAGCTTTATTTCTACATTATTTAAAACCAAGACTAGCCACTTTTTGAAAATCATTGCTTCTTACACTTTATTGGTTATTACTAGAATCAATTTCCCTCTTTTAGAGTCAGTGATTCCTTTAGGAAAATTCTATAAAGGCCAAATTCCCTAACCCTTTAAATGATATATAATACCTTCATTTCCCTTTATTCTTAAATGAGATTAGATTTAAAACTATTGTTATTTTCCCCTTAACATTTAAAAAATGTTTCTTCTGTTTTATGGCATCAGTTTGACTAATTATAACTCTACTAGTAATTTCATTGCTGAACCATCATGGATCATGTGTTTTCTCTTTGGTATCTTTAAAGGTTTCCTTTGTCTTTGCATTTCCCAGTTTCCCTGTGATGTGTCTAAATGGGCCTGGCTGTTCTTTCAGTCTGGGAACCCATCTCATTCTCTGTAACTACATCTTTCTATTCTATCCTTCTGGAACTCCTGCTTTAGAGTTTTATAGTTTTAGAGCTTACATTTAAGTCCTTTGTCATTTTGAATTACTTTTTTCAAATGATATAAGCACAGCAGTATTTTCTTTTCTTTTTTTTTTTTTTTTAAGATTTTATTTATTTGGGATGCCTGGGTGGCTCGGTTGGTTAAGCGGCTGCCTTCGGCTCAGGTCATGATCCCAGCGTCCTGGGATTGAGTCCCACATCGGGCTCCTTGCTCTGCAGAGAGCCTGCTTCTCCCTCTGCCTCTGCCTGCCACTCTGTCTGCCTGTGCTCACTCTTTCGCTCTCTTGCTCTCTCTCTCTCTGACAAATAAATTTTTAAAAAAAGATTTTATTTATTTATTTGACAGACAGCGATCACAAGAAGGCAGAGAGGCAGGCAGAGAGAGAGGGGGAAACAGGCTCCCTGCTGAGCAGAGAGCCCGACGCGGGACTCGATCCGAGGACCCTGGGATCATGACCCGAGCCGAAGGCAGAGGCTTTCACCGACTGAGCCACCCAGGTGCCCACACAGCAGTATTTTCTTAAGGTGCTACCACCTAGAAAGTTCTTCTCTAATCATTAATGATCTGATCAAAAAAAAAAAAAAAGATTTGGGATTATACATAATTGTTATCATAGCAATATTAGATGGTTTTATTAGATATCAGGTGTTATTAGAAATTTTGATATCTCTAAAAAACATGGAATTATAAAATCTTAGTACAGAGATAGTGATTTTTTTTTTTTTTTTACAAATTTCGGGGTGTGTATGTTTCTCTATGGTCCACAGAACTAAAAAGAGCCATCATTACTCCAATTTTGATACAAGATAAAGAGGGAGTACTGAAGCACCAGGATCTACAAAGTTCAGTGAACTTTAACCAATGTGAATCACTAGTAGGATGGGTGGGTTATAAGGAAATAAAAAGCTCATTTACATAGGCTGATCTCTTACATTGTCCTGATGCAGCCTTGTTCCAAACTCTCACTGCTATGATTTATAAGAAATGAAGGAAAGTAATAAATTGGACACTTTCTTACCAAAACCACTGGAGGTTTATTTGAAATTTAGATGTATTGACTGGAGACTTTTATGAATTTCTGGAAACTGATGTCAATATTTTCAAGTAATGAATCACCGGCAAAGGAGAAAGAAGAGGAATTCTTTATAATATGGTAGACCCTAATAAGTAATTCTTCTCTGCATTTCTCTCTATATTACAGTATCAGGGGAAAAAAGAGAAAGAGAAAGAGAGAGAGAGAGAGATGTAAAGGGTGAGAAAAAAGATCCTATCTAAAGCTTTGGTCAGTGGGAGAAAAACAAAACAAAACAAAACAAACAAAAAACTAGTAAGAATGTTCACAGAGAAATGAGAGGAGTGAATGGTAGAGCAGAAAGCCAGAGAAGAACATAGATGGGAGAACATGGAAACTAAGGTGAAAGGAGAAGCAAAGACAAGAAATGGGGAGGAGGGGAACCACACGTGACAAAAACTATTATTATCCACCTGTATTTAACAAGAATGCAGTTTGAAAATCAGGGACAAAATCTTAAATGGAATTCAAGAAAAGTAATCAATCAGCAATACATCTGGAAGTATTTATAAAATGACTCAATCTTACTAACAGTATGCAGCACAAAATCATACAATGAGGATTTAAGGTATTTATCCATTTGGAAATGTTCATCAGAAAATAATGAAATATGGGAATAAAGGTGTTCTACCAGAGAGTGTGGCAATTAGTGGGATGCAACTGGAGGGCAGGCCTGAGACAATCCCTGAGGCAGCAGCACCCCACCCACCCCCTGGGAAATGCCTGTGACCTCCTCACCCTTTCACCCTTATGAGTCTGAGGCCACCTTAGGCACCCAAGGCCCCACCTGGCTGAGAGAAATATATATATATATATATATATATATATATATATATATATATATATATTGTCGTGTATAACTGAAACTTGCTAAGAGATTAGAACTTAAGTGTTCCAACCCATAAGTATGTGTATGTATACGTGCATGCATGTATAGTGACGGATGCATTAACTGAATGGGGGGAGCCCTTTCACAATGTACAGATACACCAGATCATCATTATGTACACCTTAAATATCTTACAATTTTGTCAATTATAACTCTACAAAGCTGGATTTCTTTCTTCTTCTTTTTTTTTTTTAATAGATCCTTATTTTGCTACACCTGGGCCTTTAGGTGTAAAGGTCTGATGTATGGTAGATCCCACATCTTGAAAATGGCCTTTTGAAAGAATAAAGAAGAAAAAAATCATAGACAAGAAATGTCTTCTGAAAGTGACTTTGGGAAATGGAACTTTTAGACCACCTCTAGAAGAGATACCAGGAGCCACACAGGTGCACATTTGTTTAGGATGTTAGAGGTGCTGAAGCCAAAGACAATAAAGAGGAACAATATGGTTCCCTAAGCTCTACATGCCATATTAGGAGACAATTTCATGTTTTTCCCATCATACTTGTGCCTCTAATTCCTCACAACTCTATAGTTAACAACACTAAGTACTTTTTTGAAATCGCTAATCTCTCTAGATGTTCTGAAGTACCTGATTTGTGTTTAAAGTAGAGATAGTAAAATAACACATTTTATAAATATCCTTTTGTTGAAATTCATATGAAATTTGTCTTTTGGCAATGGAATGACCAAACCACCTCTTTGAGCAGTATGATTGCTTGTGTACACTGACTCCAGACTGGGAGAGGGAGCGAAGAAGGCTCCAGGCCAATGGTCTTATAGTAAGACAAGATTAACCATTGCTCTATATGTCCTGTCCATTTTGTTTTACTTTGCTGAGTATACAATGGACAAACAAGGCCCAATATTGCAAAATCTAGTCTTTCTAGAGTAACACATGTTGCCAGTGTATGGTAAAAGAAGAGCTACTAAATTATTTTGCACAGGGCTCCTGGGTGGCTCAATTGGTTAAGTGTCTGCCTTCTGCTCAGGTCATGATCTCAGGATCGAGTGGGGTTTGAGTCCAGCTGCTCAGCGGGGAATCTGCTTCTCCCTCTGCCCCTCTGCCCTGCTTGTACTCTCTTCCTCTCCCTCCCTCCCTTTATCTCTCTCTCAAAAATAAATAAATAAAATCTTTTAAATTAATAAATTATTTTACACATTCTGTGTTACAATTTATAGAAATATGGCTCTAAAAACGACTTGTAAAATTCATTTAATATTATAGATACTTACATTTGTCCATGAAGTGAACATTAGAAGTGTTAAATAAAAGGCTAAGTGTTAAATAGAAGAGATAATTTTGCAGTTGATCTTGATAAACTAAAATACTCATACATATGCTTCGTAAGATATGTTCGTGGATCCAAATCATCCTTTATGGTTTATTCTTTGCATGAAGCATTTACCAACATTGTCAGCTCACACCAAAGAACACTCAGAGTAAATTTGCATATGTCTTAAATGACCTGGGTGCTTGGTCTGTGACTTGCCATGAAAACCTGCTTCTGCTCATAGTCTTTGTGTTTGCATAGGATGGAGGGAAGGAAAGCGGCTCTGCTGTTTGGGGAAATTGCAACTCTCTATCCTTAGGCTTGAAGATGAGCAAACTCTTCTTAGGGTTGTCCTGCCCTATCTCTATTTTTCTACTTTTCTTTTTTTCCCCTTTTTTCCTCTCCATTCTGAAATGCCAAAGAGATTTGGGAAGGAAGATATCACATGGTTAGGATACTAAAGGACACAATCCTTCCCATTCCATTGCTTCTTTAGCTTAGACCTTCCAAGGAGGCCATTTCCCAGCACCAAAGGAAATATTAGGAGCCTAAACTCTTTTCACTGCTCAGATTCTGTTTAGGTCACCCTAACCAACAGTACTCTAATGGACCGCCTGTTTTGAAATCAAGGTGATAGTAGTACTTTAACCTGTTCCGTACAGTGTTATTAAAGTTGTATGGTAAGAAAAAGAAAGACCTTCGCCTTCTTTTGGGACCATGTTAACATTTTTGAAATTGTGCATTATTATTCTCAGTGGATAAAACATTTAAGGTCAGAACTATAGTAGAATATCCAGATTCCCTGCAGTTGGCTTTCTGCCACTGAAACCTCAAAACTAGATATTCTCAGCAGTGTCCTGCATATATTACACAGGTGCATCAAACATTTATAACTCCTCTTGGTCCACCTCCGGGGAGCATTTCATCATCGAAGAAAATAACTAAACTCATTCGAGCCCTTCTTTAATTTTTAAAATGAAAATCTATATCCATCAGGCATATGTCAGAGTTTTCAGAGAGAAAAAAGTAAGATAACTTCTGCAAAATTCCTTTTTTAACACAATTACAAAGTACTCAGATTATTTTTTTAAAAAATTTTACATTAATAGAAAGAATCTACCAAGTAATTACCAAGTCCCTACTATTATGCTCTATATTTAGACTCTCTACTACAGTTTAAAACACACACAGGAGCATGCATGCATACGCACACATACACACAGTTTTAGAGATTATTTTTCCTCTTCTACATTTTTACTATTGTTTCACCTTTGATCAGTTTCACTGAGGAGCACTTCTCCCCCTCACAGTGCACTCAGTTTGGTTTTTCGATGAAAATGACAAGTCAAAAACAACCCCATTTACTTTACTTTTTATCCCATACACGAGCAAATCTACTGAGCATATTAGTTTCCTTTAAGACAGAGAAACTTCTTTTAAATTTTAGCTTAATAAGAGCAAAACTTACTGAAATAAGTGAGGGGGGAAACCAGCTGATGCTTATAAACTGGCTTTTAGGTATTAGTCAAAGTGTTTTATATGTATTGTTTACACCTCAAAACCCTTAGAAAATAGTACTGTTATTACCTCCATTTCCCATCTGGGAAACATTCAAACTTTCAAAGAGGGAAATAACGTTTTCAAAGTTACAGAGCTAAGATCTGAACGTAGGAAGTCTAGAGCCAGAGTCAAAAGCCCAACCACTGTAATGTACACTCCAGCCGCTAAGACACACACACAGGAGTATAAGCAGAGAACTATCATTAATTCACACTAACTAGTTGTAACTAAGGGTGAATAAGCCAAATATGTGAATATGTCAGTTCCTGACCTCACCTTTCCCAGAGCTTTACTTTGTCTTAAGCAGTCGTCCATATGTCCAGGCTCTCAACAGAGCCACCTCTTTGACTGAGACATAAAAAATTTCTTCCATGCTCTCAAAAAATAATTGGTTTCACCTATTCCAAATATGTCAAACATCTGCTAACTATTGTGACAAATATGTGGAAATTCAAATAGTTTTCAAGACTATAGATTTCCTCTAAGTCAATATTTTGGAAAAAAAAAAATTGCAATTAATGAACAGCCCTACTTGAGCATTGATTATTTAATGGGTTATCCCTTTTAGGATCTTTAGCAAATAAATAAATAAATAAATAAATAGAAATTTGCCTGCAAACTTTGTCTGTTGATTGGTTTCTAAGGAGGTGTTAATCACTTTTGTTCCTTATCACTTGCATTGTTAAATTCTCATGTTTTTTAAGCTCTGACCTCTTCTCTGAGTTTCATCTCTGATTGCCACATGGAATTCTTCATCTGGAGACCTAGCAGGCTTTGCAAATCAACAGGTCACCATTCTTGAAGCTTCTAAATCTATTTAGATTAAATATATTGTACTGCTCATATAGGAGTGCATGACTCGGGGTAAAATAAAACTTTCTGAGTGATACATTTTCTGACAAAAATTCAGATGTCACTCATATTATAGTCATCAAATCCTAACCCCAGTCATCAAATTTAGAAATTACCCAATCCACCTGCATCATTTTACAGTTGAGGAGGCTCAGACCCTGAGAGAAAATGTGACTTGTCCAAGATCATCCTGAGCTGTAGCTGAAGCTACAACTAGAATCTTGAATCCTGATTTTTTTTGTGTGTAGTTGCTGTTATTTTTATACTGAGCATACTGTAAGCTAGCCACCAAAGAGACTGTTTTACTTGTATTATCTCATTTAATCCTCAAAACAATCATATAAGGGAAGCATTATCCTGCAAATGAGGCAAGCAAAGCCCAGGGTGCTAAAACCATTCATCTAGCTTTATGGACTGATAGCATCAGAATCCCAAGATATGCCTTTTTTGCTCTGAATTCCCTAGTTTTAGTCAGTTTCTCTAGACCAATGCTCCTTCGGTGTCACTCACTTTCCTCCGATGGATGCAAATTGTATAAACATAGAGATACATTTGACCATTAAACCATTAACCATTAACATTACAGTGTTTTTCACAATAGAATTAACGTATTAACATGTGTTAACGACCACATATTTTGCATAAATGCTTTTAATCCTTAATTCCAACTTGTAGGATATGACTACAAATCATAAGGTAATCATGCATTTTATTATGCTTTGTATTCTATTAGTCAGCAATTGGATGCCATGTGTTTGGATTCTATTAAACTGTGGATCAAGAAGTCTAGCGCCTCTTTTCCTGAGTCACCACAGATATTATCACTTTAAATCAGCACATTTCAAATTGTTTCAATGATAACTCAAGATACATTAAAATATTTTAGTGGGTGTCAAAAAAATCTCAAAAGTATTTCATTTATTTCACTTATATTTTGGAAATCTACGTGTTCTATATATTAATTTAAATTCACAATGGGTTAAAAAGAGAACTAAAGTAAGTTTTAAAATGGAATAATATTGAGGCACCTTGGTGGCTCAGTTACTTAACTGTCTGCCTGTAGCTCAGGTCATGATCCCAGCATCCTGGGATAAAGCCCCATGTCCAGCTCTCTGCTCAGCATGGAGCATGCCTCTCCCTCTGCCTGCCGCTCCCCCTGCTTATGTTCTCTCTCTCTGTCAAATAAATAAATAATCTTAAAAAAAAATAAAATGGAATAGTATTTTAACTATAAGTAGCCACAGAGTGAAAAACAAACAGGAGAAAGTAGTAAAGAGTAAGAATGCTAGGAAGAATTTAAATAAGTAGTAAGCAATATGAGCTTCTTCAACTACATAAAATCAAAGAATTTGAGATATCCACAGAGGCAGCTGTGTAAACCTATAACTTCTCTAGATTGGTATGGTTCCAATACTGGAAACCTTATCCAAGAACCGTCCAATTTAAACAGTGACTATAACTATGAACAAGCACTTACTTAAATGTTCCTTATCATGGCCAAAATGCATCATGTGCACAATCAATTGTTCAGTAATTCAACTCGTCTCAAGAAGACAACATTTATAAAGAATTAGGTAAACTAATATCTGGTTATATCTGCATAATAAATCACCGACTAGTTCTCAAAATTGTCCTCTCCATTCTTTCTCTGTGGATACTGCCCTAGGTCAGACGTCACCTCTCACCTCGATTATTGCATTAAGCTTTTAATGGGTCTCCCTATCTCCAATCTCATCAATCCCACGCTACACTTTAATGACTTTTCATAACCTGAAAAGAACTAGATACTCCTTTTTGTGCTTGGCCATTGCCTTCACCTCCAGCCACAATTGGTCACTCTCACGGGAAGCCTGTTTTCCAGCCATGTGATTTCAGTGCTATTCCTTGACCCAATAGACTCTCTCTCTTCCCTCTTCTTATAACATGTCCCCTGAACAGAATTTTTCTCTTTCCTTCTACATTTGGATGACTTCTCCTTTTATACCCTACTCATTCTTTATCTCCCCCAAGTAAAGCTTTCCATGACCTTCCCCAGGCTGGGCTGATTTTCTTCTGTGCCCCCTTCACATCATCCATCAACCACTTCATCTTCAGCAGCATTTACTGTCTCCCCAACAGGGCAATTTCTTGAGGGCAGAGACTGTCTTACTCATCTTTATGTCCCAGTATCTAGCTGAAGGCCTGGCACATGGAAAACACTTAATGGACATTTGTTGAAATGGTAAATAAATGAAATAGATTAGTATTTCCCCATGGTGCCTGATCTTAAGAATCACTTGGGTGCTAATTAAAAATGCACTTCCCGGGGTGCCTGGGTGGCTCAGTGGATTAAAGCCTCTGCCTTTGGCTCAGGTCATGATCCCAGGGTCCTGGGATTGAGCCCCACATCGGGCTTTCTGCTCAGGGGGGAGCCTGCTTCCTCCTCCCTTTCTCTCTCTCTCTGCCTGCCTCTCTGCCTACTTGTGATCTCTGTCGAATAAATAAATAAAATCTTTTTTAAAAAAAATGCACTTCCCCAAACTAATCCCTTAGAGGTTCATATTGACCAATGTGGAATGGGGCAAAAGATTTTGAATGTTTATCAAGTATTCTAAGTGATTTTCATGAAGATGAAGAAGGAAATGGGAGAATCACTACAGTCATTTAATCATAAGAATTAAGAACATCTGTGTCTTTCACAAAATAGCTCTGTCCTTGGGTTGCCTCTCTTTGAAATATCCATGCGGACATGCTTCCTCATTTACCTAGGTCAGACGTCACCTCATTTTTACAACACAACCTGTGTTGTAAAAATTTAAAAAAAAAAGTTTTTATCATGCAAAAATAAGGGCATGAGAATGATCTCTCCTTAGTTCAGAATATAAACTCAGCAAGGGGCTTGGTTATGATTTCAACATTGTTTGTATTCTTTCAGCCAGTGTTTTGAATGTGGCCTAAAAATGTCATGACTCAGAGTAGTTATTTGTAGAATTACTTTAAAATTTTATCTAAACCACTATAATTTTACACCTGGCATTGAAGCTACCTAGTTTGCCTGCATGAATTCCACTTACTTGATGATGACACAGTACTTGTGAAACTAACTTAGTATGTAAAGTTTTATTCTTTAACTCACAAACTTGTTCAAAGAGAAGACTTTGGTCCATATTGCCACCTAATCAATATACCTCATTCCTTAATCCTGGCAATAATCTTCTCACCTCCACCACTCAATGGAAACTTTTTCTTTTGAAGATCTCTAACAATCTCTGAATTGTCAGATCTAACAAAATTTAGCAGCACCGGTGGGCTTCTGGACTAACAGTAAAAGGCAAGCCTTTCTTCAACACTCATTCTGTTCTGGCTTCCTGGTTTTCCCACTCTGCTACTTTAGGGTCTCCTTTGCTAATTTTTTTTTTCTTCTCTTACTTCTAGATATGTTTGATTCCATTTTGGAATCTAAACTTGTTCATCTGGCAGTTCTTCCAAATTTGGCAAGCTGTTGGGTGTTACCACACAACACTTCTCTCCATGTATCCTATGGTCTAGGCCAGCAACAGTCACATGTGGCTTTAAAATTAATAAAAATTTAAAGAAATTAAAAATTCAGTTCCTTTCTCACATGATGGACATGTCAAGTGCCCAATAGCCACATGTAGCTAGTGGCTACCACAGTGCACAGCACATTTTTAGAACATTTCCATCATAACAAAAAGTTTTGTTGGGCAGTACTAATGTAGATGGCTGGACTACTGGTCTATCTCATCTTTAAGTTTTAGCCCAGTCCTCTCCCTTTTTGGGGAATGCTGTCTACCAATCATATCTCTTCCTATGAAATGACCCCCTTCTTTAAGATTCACCCCAAATATTTACCTGTCTCCAAAATCTTTACCAATCACTCCAGCTGAAAGTGTTTACAGTTCTACTATGAAGTCCCAAAGTTCTTTGTGCTGATTATGATGAAAACATCTGAAGAGTTGATATTAGCCAGTTGTCACAGAGTACTTTCCATGTGCTAAGCTAAATGCTTAATATTTCTCAGATCCTTACAACTCCCCTGTGAAATATATGGTGTTTTACTATCTTAATGTTAAGGAAATGGTTGTAAGATGATGAAGTGCTTGGCCAAATGGAAGTTTGAGATGGGAGGCGACTGTCCAGGGTCACAGAGTGGTGAGCCCTGAATTACTCCAGGTCAGTCTAACTTCAAAGTCCAGACCCTCTAATCATGGGGACACACTGCTTCCTCCATCTCATTTACCTTATCAATACCCACTCCATATGCCTAATACTACGCACAGCACCACTGGCAAGTGAATGAATAAATGAAAAAACGCCTCAAATATATAAGGTAATTTACTGCTCATAAAACTTGTTGACAGCTATAGTTCATTTCCACATGATTTCCCCCAATAACTCTGAGGCTGCTGTACAGGAAACATTATCTCCATTTCACAGAAGTTGAGAGTTCAGAAGGGTTCAGAGTTCACATCGCTATTTAGTGACAGGGATAGGACTTCAGCCCAGGTCTTCTGCCTCTAAGCTCCGTCAGCCTTTCTTTCAAATACCCTGAGGGTTCAAAACTCATCAATACAACAACGACTTAAAGTGACATATCTCAATATACTCTGTTCTATTTGCCCTTCCTTATTCTTTAAAACACATGATAATGAAGCTTAATTGTTTATGTCTACGGGAGGGAGAGAGGCAGTGTAGTCAAGTTTTCAGTGTTGGTTAAATAGCCACACATTTAGATCTTTATAATTTTGCTTTTGCCCTAACCCCATTAAAATAACTTGCTTGTATTAAACAAAAATTCTGGGAGTGTTAATTAACAATTTAGCTATGAATATGCATGTTTATTTTTAAGTCTTCTAATAATATGCATGGGTCTTATCTGTAATTATATCTGCAAGTTCTTTTTTTTTTCCCATGCTCTCTCCTTCAGGAAAGCCATTTAAAACACATTTGGGAAATTTTGAAAAAATTAATTCTATTACTCTTATTTTCCATAATTTTCTTAAATGTTTTATGGCTATAATTATTTTTTCCTTCTCAAGGCAAAGTAGTATATCACAACATACATTATCATATTTGTTGACAAAATACAAGATTCAAGAAATTAATTTTATACCAGTTAAATAACAGAAGAAAAAGTTATACTGTATTATCTTCTTTATTATATTAATTTTCTCATATACTTAAACAGTTTTGTATTTTGTCTTATATCTACAGTTACACTTAAGAGTGGATATCACTCATTTATTTATTAACTTCCATTTATTTATTAACTTATCCATCTTGGAGCCTTCTGTATTTATGTGTATATATAAAGTTAGTTGAGAATATAAAGTTAGAAGGATTAAACTCCTATTTGAGTGCCTTTCCCTGTCATGATGCAGATTCTTTACAAAAATTATCTTACATGACCCAAAAAGGAGTTTAAAAAATGATTTGTCCAGACAGCCCTGCCAGAAATTGGCAAAGGTCAGTTTGAACCCAACCCTGCATAATTCCAAAATCTATAAACTTTTCAGTATAAGTGACCAATGACTGAATGGATGAATATTAAGTTAAAGCCACTTGGGTAAAACATAAATATGCCTGATATCTATTTAATAAAATCTTTATTAGATGAATGAATAAACAAACAAACAAATAAATAAATAAGTGGTTAAAGCTCAATACACATCAGCTCACTAACCTCCCTACCAAAAGAGAACATTTTCAAATAAACACTCAGAAGGAATACAGAATTAGGAAAACCTTTCAGCAATGATGGGGCTTTTATAGGATTACTCTTCCTAGGTTCAATAGTCTTAAAGCATAAGCAATTTCCTTGAAGCCTATAATGCCCTTGGATTTCAAGTTGAGGAGCCTGATCATCTGGAAACAGAAAATTAAGTTATCTAAAATATTGTTAAATAAATAGATTGAACTGAAATTAGCCTCTTAGGACTTTAAGTGTTTCCACATAAAGTCCAAGAGTTAGAAAGGGGAATGATGTTCACTACAACCAAATACTGCCTAATTCCAAATTTAACTTCTGCAATTTGATCTAATGTTACAACAGGCATATGGGCCCTCCACATGTGAAGAGCTTACACCAGCCTAAAGCAAATGCATTACATGGGCAAGAATGCAAACTCAAGTAGTAGTGACTGACATACATACATATATATATATATGGCTATATTTCATTCTTTATTTCCCATACCTGCAAGCCACAATCCAAACCCATCTCCAGTCACTTTACCACTAGGGCTTATTTTAAAAGCTTTGCAGCTCTTCTCCCTGCCATCAACTTTTCTTCTCACTTCCTCTCTTCCTGCAAATGGCTGCTAGAAAAATCTTCCCCAAAGACAGCTTTTATCACAAGTTCAAAACCTATCACAATTCTCTAGTGCTTGCATATAACAGTCTCTTAAAGTCTTTCCCCTCTCAGCATCTTAGTCTCTTATGTCTCCTTGAGGCAGACTCTACATTAGTTAAAAAAAAAAAAATCAACTTTCTTATCCGTGCCTTTTGGCATGCTGGCGATCCTAATTTAGAGCTTCTAAACCTGCTCTGCAAATTATCTTTGACATATTTTCATCTGGGTATACTATTAGTCTCTATATTAATCAGGTCCCAGAAGGAAACAGAACTCATCCCAGATGGTTCAAATGAAGAGATTCTAATGAAGGAGTTATTTACCAAATTGTAGACAGAGTTAAGGAACAAACAAGATGGTGAACCATCCAGGGACTAGCAACAGTGAGAAGACAATACTACTGATAGGGATGAGAAGCAAAGAAAGGCAGTAGCATTTCCCCAGGACCCCAGTTAAAGCAAGAGGCATGGAAGAGGGCAGCCTGGAGGGAATGACAGCCTAAAACGACACCACCACAGCCAAGATACGGGGCAAGGCAGGACGTAGAGAGGAAACACGCCGCCTCTATCTCCTCTCACCATCCGATACCCTTCTAGTGCCTTCCATTGGCCAAGCCCAAGATGAAGATAAAGGGAAGAGAGTCCTGGTTGTGCAGTCTTCAAAGGTGAGCTTTCCAGGACTCAGGGAAGACACAGAAAGGTGGGAGATGGGTGGGAGCATGGCAAGTGGAGAACTTGCATGGTCCCCAGTTAAGCTATAGCCTTCCGGAGGGTAGTAATTTCAGAGTGAGAGAACAGCTACATACCTCACTGAAATTGCAGCTGTGTTGCTTTGAGCAACTTCATTTACTTAGAGGCTAAGCTTCCTTATCTTTAATATAGGAATAATGATCCATTTATAGAATAATTCTGAATATTAAAATAAAAATGTATATAAAATATCTGGCACAATAAGCAATAAATAAATGGTAACTACTTACTGACTAAATGAAAATTACTCAGTATAATAAAACTGACTCATAAAACCTCTTATCAAGGGGCGCCTGGGTGGCTCAGTGGGTTAAAGCCTCTGCTTTCGGGTCAGGTCATGATCCCAGGGTCCTGGGATCGAGCCACACATGGGCTCTCTGCTCTGCGGGGAGCCTGCTTCCTCCTCACTCTCCCTGCCTGCCTCTCTTGCCTACTTGTAATCTCTGTGTGTCAAATAAATAAATAAAATCTTAAAAAAAAACCCAACCTCTTATCATAAAAGAATGGGCCATCAAAGATAAGAATCAATGCATCTTAGTGGTCACCTTTGCAGCTCACCTCCCCCCCACATCCCCTTGCCTTAAAAAATATGGCAGAACATCTTTAGAACTTGGCAGGCAAACTATTTTATTTTACACTAGTGGCTTGGATGCCATTTCTCTTCCTCCACTCAGTAACAGACGGTGCCCTGGACAGCAGTGACATCTGCAGCCCCAAGGGAGAAGGGTCAGCACAAATTTTAATTTTGCTTTTGGTTTGGGGCTTGAAGTACACAAACATATTTTTTTTCTTCCCTGTCAATTTGCATTTAGGTTTGTGTCTGACATTTTTAATACTTTATGTATTTGGATTAACCCAGAAATTTATAGCTCCAAGTGTTTGCTTATTTTGCTTTATGTCTCTAAATTAAACCTCCTTGATTAAAAAAAAAAAAAAGGCAAAGGAAAATGTGAAAAAGTATTCTGGCTGTCATTTCTGTATCGTTAAACATATCAGAAGGGGGCATTCTGCTTTTTGAGCTTCTTCTCATTACAAATTCTTAACATTTGAATATCTTAAATAATAAGAAACAAGAATACTAGGGAGAGCCTATAAAAATCTGTGGTCAATTTGACTCCACTAGAAAAAGGAACTTAAAAGCTGAGAGGAGAACATTTATAAAGATTATAACATTTATAAAGATCATGTTCACTGGAAAGGAATGAGATTCTGTACTGATTTCTGTTATGAGAGGGGTATAAATAAAAAAAATATGTAGAGAACTAAAGAAAGGGGGGAGAAAGAGGAAGGAAGGAAGCGAAGAAAGGGAGGGAACAGAGGGAAGGGAGGGAAGGAAGGATAGAAGGAAGGGAGGGAGAGAAAGAGAGAGAGAGAGAAAGGAAGAAAGAATGAGGGAAGGAAAGAAAGAAGAAAAAAGAGTCTTTATTCTTTTTTTTTTTTTTTTAGATTTTATTTATTTATTTGACAGAGATCACAAGTAGGTAGAGGGGTGGGGGGTGGTAGGGGAGAGGGAGGAAGCAGGCTCCCTGCCTAACAGAGGCTGGAGCCTAGGATCCTGAGATCATGACCCAGATCATGACCAGAGCTGAAGGCAGAGGCTTGATGCACTGAGCCACCCAGGCGCCCCAAGGTCAAGTGTCTGTACTGGGAACAGTTTGATCCTCCTGAGTGCAATTTTCAGGGGAATTTCTGTAATAGGAGACTTTCCTGATGTTTGAATGTTGTGGGTACATTTGGGACCATAAAAATTTCCTACTCTGGCATCCCACTGAGAAAAAGCATCTATCCCCAAGAATGCAAAATAGAATCCTCCTGACTGCAACACTATTCAACCTCAATGGCATCTGTAGTTTCCCTGTGCCCTGGGGAGTCTTCAAAAGTCAAGGAGAACACAAAAGCCATGTCCGTAGGATAATTAGATCAAAAGAGACCTGAAGGCTGGCCTCAGGTAGCTATGTGTAATGGGAAATCAGTCACAGGACAAAAAAACTACAGTTAATGTCCAAATGTTCTCCTTGGTCAGGTAGGAACTGACTAGATAGAATCAGGACTCAAGGGTCATTCCTGATTGGCCTGAATCCAGAACACTACAACAAAACTCAAGAGGCTTCACAGATAAATAATTACACAGCTCATTTAGGTGTTTGGATTAGATAGATGATTCATGGTCCCCTTCATATTCTTAGACTTGATTATTCTAAGCTAGATCAATATTCTGAACTCACAATAGAATACTGAGCCTCACTTCAACGTGCAATGGGTAGAAGAAAATAAAACTAACTGGGCCTCCTTTTATTTTGATGCCAGGAAGACAAATAGAATGGTGTGCTTAAATCATTCAAACTAGTAGATCCCATCAGCAGTAATTCACTGTAAGATAAGGAGGTAAGTGGGATTTCTGGTCCTGAGTCCCTTCTCTGAGACAAATTACTTATTTCCATTGATTCCAGTTTCCTAATGTATAAAAAAAAAAAAAAAGGAAACCGGATAAATAATCTCTAGTATTTCCTCCATCTCTACAAAAATAGTTGTTGTTTTCATACCGAGAAGGATAACTGCAGACCTGTATTCTGATGAGGTTGCATATCAGGCGGATTTGCAGTAGCCAAATGAGTCCAAAAAAACTCTAACACCAGCTAGAAGGAGGACTCAGCCAGCCAGCATCATACCAAGTTGAAGAGGCCAAGTCACAGAGACAAAAGAAATCCTTTAACCAAAAATAGCTCATGTCTGAAATTATGCTGATGTATTCCACACCTATTTGTTGGATATAGATCCAAAAACTTTGTTTAGAGATAGAAAGATAGATCTATAGAGAGATGATCAATAGAGAGATAGAAAGATAAGATATTTTCCAACCATATTTTCTAAAAAAATCCCCAGTAGTATAAATATATATATACATATATATATAATTATATATATACACACAATACATATATTGTGTGTATATATTATATATTTATATACATGGATTGTATATATAAATATATAGCATTAATTTATATATATAAATATAATGAAACATAAAATCAGATTAGAGACAATACAGATAGTTTCGTAAGAAAGAATCAAGGGTGAAAAAGAGTACTCAAATATATCTGCCATAAGATCCTACACAACAAGAAAATAAGTTGTGATTTTTACTTTTAGCTCCCTAGAATTTAGTTAAAAATCATCATCCTCATGAGCACTAGTTACCAATATGATAGAAATCATTTACATATTAAGACACACAGTACAATACATATTAATACACACAATACAAAATTGTGTTCAAACTGACTGAGTCGGGACATCTGGGTGACTCAGTGGGTTAAACAACTGCCTTTAGCTCAGGTCATGATTCCAGGGTCCTGGGATTGAGCCCCGAGTCAGGCTCCCTCCTCAGTGGGGAGCCTGCTTCTCCCTCTCCCTCTGCCCCTACCCCCCTCTGCCCCTCCACCCCCACTCATGTTCATTTATTCCAAATAAATAAAATCTTTAAAAAAAATTGAGTCATTTGGGAACATTTCCTTAAAAGATGGAGACATGGGGTCACTGTGCACAATCAAACACTGAATGCCACTCATCAGAGAGATTAAACAAGTGGATTAAATCAAGAAAATCAAAGAAAAAAATGAACAGCCAGATTAACTGCATAAACTTTGGTCAAAGATAGAAAAATTTACATAAAGAATTTCACTAGTAAATAGAATGTAAGCAACCTAAATACTTTTTTCAACCAAGAACTGGATATCAGTAGCTAAATAAACCTTTCACTTTTTTCTTTGTCTTTCTTCATCCTTATTCTCTCACTTTAAAGGAAAATGAAGCATGTTATTTGTTGAAGAGTTTATGCACATATTGAGTCATAGTCCAATCTCATAACTTTAGAGTCCATGTAGCAACTAGAAATGACTTAGGAGATCATGTTCCACTGGAGAGAATTGTCTTTCACTGTAGTGTAAACTTAATAAATGCATTACCCACTATGGAAGTATTTTTAGGCTGTTATTCATTCAACAAATATTTATCCAGTGTCTTCTCAGTGACAGACACAGTAGACATGAAGGTAAGCGACAAAGACATGCTCCTTATCCTCATGGAGCTTACAACTTAACAGGGAATCAATCAAATAATCCATAAATAAAGTATAATTAAGTAATTTATGTAAAAGTGAGTACTGTTCTCTATCAGCATCTAGCAAGGAGTTCTGACCTAATCAGACAGGTAAGACAAATTGGGGGTCTTTGTGTCCTGATCCTGGAGTCTCACTCAACAACAAACAGGTGAGAAAAATATTTCCAAGAACAGAATGTCCTTCTGAATACCCAAAGTCCTGTACTATGGGCAGCTACTGACTATATACCTCTGTATCCAAAGCTGACTCTTGCTTTTCAACTGTCCTTCCTGAGAGTGAGCTCAAGATGTCATAAGCAATGAACCAACACCTCTGCACAAACCCCACATTATCCAACACCTCCTTCAAATACAGCATCCCAGTTTGGGTCCTTATCTATTAGTGATGATTATTGCAGCACAATTGGCTTTGCAGGGACCCCAGTGGGATTCATCACTTCTCCCCGGCATGTTCCTACAGTGACATGCTAGGTAGTTTAAAAGCCTAGTGAAGAACTGGATAAACTCAGAATTTCCTAGAGTTGAGATGCACACACAACATCCAACCACAAACTCAGTCCTACTTCTAAAATAGATGTTCCTCAAGAGGCAACCATCAACATGGAAAGGAGTACAAAATCAATTCAGGATCCCCCTAATCCCAATCCAGCCCCCCAATCCCACCCTGCTCCTTCCTGTTCTCTGTACTCTTAGAATAGCCAGAGGAATAGCCTAACCGTAACTATCTTAATCAGCACCTAAATGTCTTTGATAGACCTAGGAGATAGGGAGCAGAAAGAAAAGCCCAGGGGAGTCTCGTTTTCTGTAGCAGAAAATCATGGGACATTTAAGCATAGAAAACAGAGAATGAACTTAGCTTTAATAGAGAAATTCAGTCGAGATCATTTCAAAAACACATCTGATTTAATTTTTGATTTTTGAATACATTCACTAATTCAAGAATGGTTTTAAACCCTCAGGGAGCAGGAGTGACATGGGGATGTTTGGGCATTTCTAGCCCAACCATCTCTACCTTCAAATAAAACTTTTCTGAAATAAAATGATGAAGCTCAATTTGTGTAATAACAAAGGCTTTTATCTGAATGTGAAGGCAGGTTTGGTTTTTTTCCTTGGAAATATAAGCTTCTAAAGGGCAGGGGACTGCATTTTCTTATCCTTTGTGGCACTTGGCACAATATAATTTCTTCCAAGGTGCCTTATAAATAGGGTGGAGTGATGATAATGGTACAATTTTCATCCTACCCTTTATAACCACAATTAACCCATTATTAACCATTGTACCCTATGCAGGTACAATGATGTTCTGCTTTAGTTAAGCTGGCTAATTCCAAAACAAGGTCTCTATCATGAAGGCACAGCAAGTGTTGTAACACAGAGACATTGATGATAGGGTCATTCTGCTTATTCATATAAACTGAAAAGTTAAATTTGAGCTTTTGCACATTATTGACAAGAATTACATATACCCTTGTCATACCTATTGACCCATCTTGAGATCAACCAGTTAAGCGCTTAAACCAGCAAATGAAGAAAAGAGGGAAGCAAAATTCCAGATATTTTTAGACCCCTTATACCATTTTATACGTCTTTTTATACTACCTCTATAGTATAAACAGATTTCATTAATTTCTGAGCAAGCCACATGAATCCATTAATGCCTACTGAGTAAAAGCACAGTAACATAAATGAAAAGCCACTGAATACATACTTTTCAAAAAAATCTTCATAGTTAATTTATCTTATAGAGTCAAAATTTTGTTGTCCAAAATATATATGTATGGAGATTTCTTGAATAATACCCCCATCTTTAAGTTACTATAGTTCCTATGTAGCCAGCTTTCCAGGTAATAAAATACATAAAACACGAAGTTAAACGTGATGTCTTCCTCGTGTTTATTCTGAGTGGCAATGAATGAGTGTCCTAGAGCAGCAGAGAAAAGGGCCAAAAGAAGGGTAGGCTATATTTTGAAAGGATAGAGAAGCATCATTCTAGAAATGTGTCTCATCAAGGGATTCACTCAAGAGATGTGATGCTAAGAACCTGATGGATTAAGATGTGGTCCATCTGGGTCTCTTGAAAAGGAAGCTTTCAATCCAGACCCCAAAATGAGGATGGGATGTAACTGAAAATCAAACCAAGAAAGGCTGCTTTCTCAAGGAAAAAAGTCAACTGAAGATAGATAACTAAGACTTAAGAAGTAAAACCTGTAGCCAATTTATAACATTTCATAAGGACAGACTGAATAATGAGATTATGTGTAGTTTCCAAATGCACACAGTGTTTGCCTAGAGATTTCCTTGATGTAAACCTACTCTTGAATTATACTTGCCATGTGAAAGATAGTACTGAGCTGCCCAGAGAATCAACAGGCAAAGTTGCCTGAGTGAAGGGCTGTGGTTCTTGAGGAAAACTGGAGCTCCTATGTGGTAAGAAACTCACCAGTGACAGAACACACCATGTGTGTCTGTCTTTGAGAGGGAGAAGAGGGACTGGTCATGAGGAACTGTGTTGAATTTTTCCCCTCTTTTCACAAATTGTAGTCACTGGTTATTTATATCAAAGGATTTTCATCCTCATGATCCTCATCTCTAATGATATCTGGGTCTTCCCAACTCTGTCTATACTTACCCCAAACACACACCAAAGTTATTAAGAGCCGGAAGAACAAATTGTTTGCCCATGCCCATAATCATCTGTCCTAAAAGGTCATTTAAACATTTAATCAAACCCGAGGCCCTTTGGGGGAGAATGTGAGTCATGCACCCAGCACAGCAGTCTGTAGTCCATTTTGTGTCTGTCTTAGGGAGGATGTAGATGGATCCCACAAAAAAATCAGTAGCAGGGACATTTTCTGCCAGTAGGCAGGGGAGAAAAATCAAAACAGTTTTCTGGAATATACTGAATTAAACCTTCATACCAATTAATAAAAATCCTCTGGGAAGCATCCAGCCAGAATTCCCAGAATGTTGGCCATGTACTGACATGTAAACTAATGCTCCTGAAAAAGAGGGCGTAGGTGGTCATCCTAAACTAATATTAATTATTTATTTTTCTGCAACTGCGAATCAGCTACACCACTGCTCCCTTTCATTAGGTACAAATCCACAAAGGAGGGCTTTTGTTTCACAAAAGTAGCTCAGACAAATGACACTCCTCAGGGTGCTGAACCCAAAGCTGGCAACAGCCCATTCTCTGCACTCCAGTCTTTTGGTACCTTTCACTTTCACAGCTATCAGCCTGCTTCAGACCTACACCCTCACTCTGACTAGGGACAAAGAGAAGATCACGATGGAAATCCTTCTATGTGCTGCTAATAAGCCTATTTAGAGTCAATGAGAAAGCCTCATTTTGCACCAATAAAAGCCTTCACAAGTTCTACTGAATCAGTAAACCTGAAGTGTTTCTGTGCACTCCCTGTCCTCATTTTACATCAGACAGAAAGGTAAGAAGCTCAGCAAAACATGGGATACAATGACCTCTAAAGTTTCCTTCCTTCTCTAATGTCCCCTGATTCTCTGTTGGCCAGTGGGATTTGAATTTTATTTAAAATTAACATGTATTCCTATGGATTCCCAAGCCCTTCTTCAGTTTTAGATAATCTCAGTGTGGTCTGCTGAATTGGCGTATTTGGAATCCTGGATCTCTCTTGGCAAAGAACTGAATATTGCTCCCATATAACTGCTTAGCTAACATTGCCTATATTCTTTCTGAAAAAGATCTGGGTAAGAGACAGATGTAGAGCATATTCTCATTTCCCATCGCAAGGCTAGGAAAAGCTTTGGCGTTTCATGAGCCTGAACAAAAGGGAAATTCAAACCAGCATTTTAATGTCCTTAATGAAAGATATTAATCATTTTCCCCAATGAAAATCTACAATTCTAACCATTGATCACAGTGATGTAAGCAAATGAACCTACAGCTAAAAGGTTCTGTACGGGTTAACCGTTTAATGGAAAGTAACACAGGGGTGAAATGATATCACTGTTGGTTAGAATACTATCTCCCTTCCCAGCAAATAGTCAACTATTTGGGACAACCACTGGGACAGTGGAAAGGTGCATAAAGACAAGAGTTTTCTAAAAACAGTACCAGTTACACATGTAAGCTCAATGTTTTTGCGATAGAGCATTTTGGTGACATAAGAAAGAACTAGAGCGATAGGAATGACCTTCGTAAAAGTCAGGTCCACTGATAACAGCCACCACTAGAGACAGGAATAGTCCTACCTAGAGACAAGAAAAATTCCTAGCTAGAGACAGGAAAAATTAGCATTAGCAATAATTTGAAGAGGTTAAATTACTTGTCCAAGATCACATAGCTAAGATATAGTATTTGAGTATCTACAAATGAAGCTGAGAAATTCTACTAGACACAGACAATGTAACAGAAACATCTACTTCCTCTTAGGTCTTATGATTTGGTTGATAAACTTGCCAGCACTTTGAACAGGTTTTCACTTACACTGCAAAGAAAAATGCTTAGCTAAATTACTGTCTGTCTGGGTGGTAGGTAGCACACCACCACCATCTGTAAAATAATATTTTTGTAGACAAGATGGCATGTTGCTTAACGGAACTCAGTGGTGAATTATTTTGATAAATTAAGGAGCATTCTCATAGAAATATGTTAGTGAAATAGGGCTGAAAAGCTGTATATCATTTTAATATTTTATAGTCACTGACTGGGAAGTCCGTATTTAAGAAACCTGTGGTGAATCCATTTAATATAAACAATTTGTCTGTATTACAAATATTAACCTCCTGATTTTAGAATTTTAATTTTTTTCATATCTTTTTAAAATGAGGCATGTTCATGTCATGTTAAATAAATCATTTTCACTTATTGATAATACATTATATTTGTGAGGATGCTTTCAGCTGCAAATAATAGAAAATACAATACAAACGGCTTTAAAATTGAGAGGATTTATTATTATCTCGTATCACAAGAGTGGAAGGTGCTTTCCAGGGCTGGTTAATTTAGAAGTTCACAGATGTCAGCAGTGACTGAATTTCTTTCTATTTTTCTATCGTGCTATTGTCAACATGATTTTCCTGCTGCAGGCCCGGGCACCAATTGTAGATATAACAATAACCAGAACAAAAAGACTTCCCTCCCTACACTTCCTTAAAGGTCCTGGAAGACTTTCCCTGCTATCTCCTTGATCAGAACTATATTACAAGTTACCCTTTCAACCAAACACTGACAAGCAGGATAGGATCACCATCACAGGGCCAGACCAATCAAAATTAACTGGGCTACATGGAGTATAGATTAAAACAAAACTGTTGCTCTACAGGTCTGTCAGCCTAGACCTCTACTCTCTGTTGTGATAGAGACAAGCTACAGGAGGCTATTTACATTTAAATGTAAACCAAATTAAACAAAATGTAAAATTCGGTTTTTTAGTTGCATGAGCCACATTTCAAGTGACCAGTAGCCACATGTGGCTAGTAGCTGCCCCACTAGACAACACAGATAGAGAAAACTGTTCCCATCACAGAAAGATCTACTGGATAGTGCTGGCCTACAAGAAGGGGAAAGTGCTCTTGGATAAGCAAGCAACAGTACCTGCTGTACTCCCTATGCAGCAGGCAATGAAATTTATGCATACTATCTCCTCTCATCTTCCCCACTATTATTATCAGATGCTGGTCTGCATGCTGGGTTAGCTAAGGATGGAGAAACTTACTTAATTAGAAGCACCTTGAACTCATGCACACACCTGCAGGAAGGGCACGGGTAAAGTCTGGATCACAGAACTCTTTCCATTTGTCATCTCTGTTCTGTCTGCATATCAATGTCAGAACAACACCAGCTCCTCAGGGGGAAAAACTTGACCATCTCCCCGGCTTCACCTTTCATAGCACTGCCTCCTCTCACCCCCAAGAGGGACTGATCTTCCTCCTTCAGTTCCAGCTTTAAATAACCATTGGAAGGACTCTGATGGTCTAGCTTGGATCAAGCACCAGACTTACACCAATCAATTGTAGCTCCAGAGACACTGGGGAAAGAATTAGGGTTGTAGATCAGAGGTAGTTCCTTAGGGGGTCCACCCATAGAGACAGAGGACAATTCCCAGAAAAACTGGAATTTCAGGGTCATCTCTTTTAACATTCCCTAAAAGCCAAGTCCTTTGACCTCTGTCTCAGGCTTCTCCAATTTGCTTTCCACTTATTTTCTGGGTCTATTTCACCCAGTTTTATTTATAGGCTACTGAGTCCCAACTGTCTCACTACAGCAAGGTCTCTTTTCTCAGCTTTGGACTCACATAATCAACTACTTCAATATCTTTTATGTTGTCTACTTCTCCCTATTCCCAGTGCAGTGTGGCCATCATAACCTGGGCCATTCTCATTTCTGGAGGAATTACTGTAATATCTAACTGGTCTCCCTTCCTCAGTCCTATGCCACACAAGCATTATGCTACAACAAGAATAATATTTCTGAAAGGGAAATCCGATTATGTCACTGATCTCCTTAAAACCTTTTAGTGGCTGTTCACTGCCTTTCAAAACAAACTTCAACTCCCTCATGAACCATATAAAATCTTGCTTGATCAGTCCCTTGCCTATCCTTCTCTCTTACAGTTTTCTCACTCTACATTCTACCACAGCTGTATTGAACTTGTGAGTTCCTCAAGCCACCATCCTTTCTTTTGTCTGCTGGCCTTTGTGCTTCCCTATATTTGAAATAACCTTCCTACTGATCACCTCCTCATCTTGTCTAAGTTCCACTCATATTCTAATCTCAACTTAAATGACACTACTCTTCTCCTCTACATTAGGTCTCCCTGATAGACACTCCCATTCACAAACCACAACACGGGTCATTGCAGAGTCATGACTCAATTATTTCTCTTCTCAAGTAAACTATAAGCCCCATGAGGGCAAAGACCATTTCTGCTGTTCACTAACATGCCCTTGACATCTAATAGACAGTGCCTGACAAAAAGAAGATAATAAATAAGCTAAACTGAATTCATTCTTCATTCCACAAATACTTCAAGGACGCGCTATTTGTGCCAGACACCATCCTCTGCACTGGGATGCAACAGAGAAAAAAACAAAGTCCTTGCCTTCATGGAGCCTGTGTTCTTGTGGGGAAAGAAAACCAACAATATACTAAAAAACTAATAAGCATGATTAAATTGAATAAATGAAGATATTCTCAACTGATATTTTCCATCATGTTTTCCAAGTTATCTTTTCATTATCCTTTTTCCTTATTGGTAGTAATATGGATATACAATACTACCCGACACCCAGATAATATAAATGTAGTTTTTGTAAACACACTATAGAGTTATGGCATTTATAATCAGAAAACCAAATATTCTAATTAGAATTTGAATGATGGATACAAGCCTATATGTGTTTCTAGAACCCTATTCTCATCTCTCTATTAGCAGCACAGTCTGGAATTTAAAGACAGATAACCTACCAAGAGAGTTAATTTTATTCTTATATTATGGTAAAGACCTTTCTAAATATAGCCATTTGTATTGGGCTTTTTGTTTCATCAAAAATAAATAAAAATTAATTCTAACAATTAAAATATTTGTCAGCTAAATGTGTGCCAAACTAGGCCCCATGCATCATGTCTGAATGATCAGAATGGAGAGCAAGACCATCACTTTTGACAAATTAACTAATTTAACAAATGTTTGATGCTAAGCATATTCTAAATCCTGAGGATACAGGCCCTGCGTACTAAAGAGTCACAAACTAATCACTTAATGTTTGTATTGTCTTTTTTATAACATATAAACTCCTTGAGGAGAGGGAGGGAGAAGTTTGGCATAATACGGTTTTAACAAATGACACAAGTAACCAAAAATAAGACTCTCCAGGAAGTTTTCTCAGTGAGCCTTAGTAAACTCAGATCACACCTCATTTTATGCCTCTTTTGTCTTAATGTATCCAATTCATTATTCAACTACATAGTTCTTCTTGTTTGGATGTGTTCTTAAGAGTTTATGGTAAATCCCTTTTATTTCAACAGGTCATAGTAGCCACAAGATTCCCTCAGATCCCATGGCTTTAAAGGAATCCCAAAATAAAGCTTCTTCTTTTTTTTTTTTTTTTTAGATTTTATTTACTTATTTGACAGAGAGAGAGACAGTAAGAGAGGGAACAGAAGCAGGGGGAGTGGGAGAGAGAGTACTGAGTAGGCTTCCTGGCCTAACCCAGGACCCTGGGGTCATGACCTGGCCTAAGGCAGTACTGAGCACCCAGGCACTCTCCCAAGATAAAGCTTCTTAGAAAATATTCCTTTTGTAATACAAATAATCAGCCCCTTGTATGCCTTGTATGTAACTGTTTTGTACTCTTTTTTGGGAGTAGGGGGAGAGATACCAAATTCTCCTAATGTTGAGCCATCTGTATATTCTTTCTTTCTTTGTTTTGTTTTGATGAATTGGTTCCCTCAATTGAGGTTAATAATCATTGAGAGAAAGACAGCTTCTTCTAAGATTTTCTGAGCTTTTTCTCTCCCCTCACCATCTTCACTGACCCAAGTCTTACTGTAACGTTTTCAAATCATGGGTTCTCGAAAGTGCTTAACTGTCACTTGAATGTCTATATTTCCTTTTCTATTTCTTAGCCCTTCAGTGCAATATTCCAGAGACCGTGTTCACCCAGATTTGTGTGACTCCCAAACAATCAAGCTAATGTCGGAGTCCACTGTATGCTTTGCAGAAAGGGTTTCCTAGACTTCTAAATTCATTTTGTCTCTGTAGCATAGGTGTTTCTCTGTTTTAAGTTATTCCCTGAAAAATGGAGAGTTTATGGATCCTTGAAGTTCATTCTAATCAAAGGGTATTTCTTATGCGTCTACAGTTGTAGCAGTATTAGTGCTTCCCAGACCACAAGCATCCATCTGACCTCCTTAGTAGTCAAGGAGGGTCAGAAAGAGGGGATACCCAAACTTCGGTGGCCATTGGGGAAACATTTAGGATACTATACCAGGAAAATATAGTAGAATGGATCTGTACAACTCAGATCCTTGCTGGCAAAAGCCTTCTGAGCAGGAAGGGACTGAGGAAAGGACCAAGTATCAAATGATTTCAGTCCTACCATCACCTCCAGGCGGCTATAAGGCTTTGAACAACACACTTAAACCACTTAAACCACCTCAATTTCCTTTTCTGTAAAATGAAAGGATGAAGCAAAATGATCTCTAGGAGGCTTTCCAACTCCTTTACTCTACGTACACTTATGACTGATGGTATAATTTCTAAGTTTTCAGAGTACTCTTGGTTATTGACATGGCAAACTTTGTAATCTACTTTGCAGATTTTGAAGATATAGGTGCATCTGTGTACATTTCTTTAAATTTAGTGATTAAGCTTCCCACTTCCAAATTTCCTAATGAGGACACACACACACACACACACACACACTACTGTAACTTTATACTTTACTGATCTAAATACTTATTGAAGATTGTATATACAACATAGACTTTTGATTATAGATTTTTACATTTGACAATTTAAAGCCTTATTTAAATGATCTTTTGTAGAATACCTTGGGTTTATCAGTAATCTTCAGCATAATTGAATATTTATTCTGCTAATTGAACATCAGGTGCTTTTGCTATCTCTATAAACTAAATGTAATATCCCCTGTTACTCAAAGTGTGGCCCAGAGCCCACTGGCATCCACATCACCTGAGACTTGTTAGAAATGCAGAATGCCTCACCCCAGACCTATGAATTTTAACCAGATGCTCAGGTAATTCATGTGCACACAAAAGTTCTAGAAGTGCTATTATACATTATAGTACTTCTTGAACTGATTTAAAATAAGTGAGTTTTTTCTATAAGGGAATGAATAAATGAGAAAATTAATTTAGCAAAGTGAATTGCTATAATTCAGTATGCTACTGGACTTAGAGTTATAAAAACTTACAGTTGATAAGCTCTCCTATTTTTTAAAAATATAGTTTTAGGTCTACTTTTATAAAGGGCAGGGGGTGGGAAATGGATAAAAAGTATATTCTGTCTAAGACCCACTCACAAATACTACATATATAATTGAAAATCAATATGAAGAATATTAAAATGCCATTTTCTATAGGATTAGGTAACAACCCAATATGTTACTTTTGTTTCATTTCATAGCTGATTTTAAAATTCCATAATGCTTCACTTTTACATGTTAAGTATTATAAAGAAAAAAAATTTTCCAATTATGTGGTAACATTCTGAAATAAGTAAATAATAAAATAAAATGAGGATATAAAAGTCAAGGATAAATTTAAATAAAACAGACCGCGATCCTAGTAGCTGCTCTGAGACTATGTGAATTTTCAACAATTCACTTAATCTTCCTAGGTTTCTGTTTCTTCATCTAGAAAATGAGAGAATGATCTTGATTTTACATCCAAGCTCTGAAATTCTGAAATCTAGTATGTCTGAAATCAATGCCTGTTTTGCCATCTATTGAAATTCAATATGGAATCTCAGAAGTGGCATAAATAAGTCATTCTGGGATTGCTGCTATTTTACTCATTGAGAACAGCAGCATATGGGCTAACAACCACCCCATGGTGCTAATGTAAGGACACCATACCCCAGAGTTTTACTCTAGGCAAGGGGCAGGGAGCATTTAAGAATGGCAGAACATATTTTAGCACAGGGAGAGTTATCTTAGTTTTCCTTCATCCTGAGTCACCATATCAAATTGTCTAAATCTATCCCTGTTGCTAACTACCCAACTCACTCACATGGTCTCCATGAGTCCTGGGTGAATGGGTGATATCTTCCACCTTCCACAGCCTCCCAAACCAAGAGAGGACTGTGGAGAGGTAGTTACACCTGAAAAGTCACCTAGTTAGTTATTCTGGCCCTAGATAATAAATTGGCAGGCCTTTCAGGGAGCTAATTATTGAGCCTGCTATTTGGTTCACTGACAAAATTGCTTGTTTGTAGGAAGAAACATATCTGTGCATTGCTTTTTCCATTACCACTATTTCTATCATCATAAATAAGAATCAATAGGCCATTTCAAGTAGCATATGCTCACCACCATTTAGCATCGGAGTGTCAGCCATATGCAGGCTAAGCAGCAGTGTTCTAACCTCCTGGCTAAGGATTAAAACCCAAAAGACAAGGAAAGCACTTCAAATGCTGTAGGTAAGACAGTGCACATGTGTATGAGCAATCAAAGGGCAAGAGTGGTTGGTTCTCTGTCTCTGTATCTGTAGCACAGTGTCTGGCATAAGGGAGGTCATCCAAAATGAATAAACAAGTGAATCATGATGAATGCATGGATGACTGAGGCAAGGGGAGGTTTTAAGATGCTCTATGGGGCCGAATGAATATATTGAGTTGGTCAGGGATGTTGTTTTGATAAAGGCACAGAGAGCTCTTCACAATTCACAAGGAAGAAACGAAGTCCAGGACACAGCATGAGCCTAGAGGGAGTCTGCCTCTGGGGAGCACAGACCTAGGATGACTTCCCACATACTCCAGGCCTGTTATATTCACTATCAGGTCTCACCACGGAAGGCGAGAAATCAGAATGACAGCCATAAAAAAGTCAAGCAAGACCTCAAAAGAAAAACTCTCCACCACCGATGATATTCTTGCTGGACAAAACAATGGCAGATTAGGGACTGATGGGAGAAAAGATAGGAAAAAGACACAACAAGGCGGTGAAGGGGAACAGTGGGAGAGGAGCACAGGCAGAAGCCCGAGTGGGGAAAAGGGTCTGTGAAAAATGCGCAAGGACAGGGAGAGATGATAAAAATCCACCATTCTGGGGGGGGGGGGGGGATGCTGTGGGTGTCTGGGTTCTGAGGAGTGGAGAGGCAAGAAGACTGGAAGTGGAACAAGGGAGGGAGGGTGAAAAGAGAGAGAGGTCAGATAAATGTCTATAAAATAACACCCATCACCACTGATAACAAGCACAAAAGAATCCTTTTTTCTTCTTGAGAGAGACAAAGGGAATTTTAAGTAGGATTAAGTAGTAGTAGCTTTCAGAACTCAGCAGCTCTCAGAAGCAATAATAACTACATAAATAGCTAAGTGGATGGTAGGAATTGTTTCACTTTGGAATTTGGCCAGCATATCAAAGTTAACAGTAATATCACATCTTTTTGAAAGCTTTCCTGAGATTCTAGGGGGAAAAAAATCATCACAGAAAACTGTTAGCACCAAGTTAATTTTAGGAAGAGGGTGCTCCTCACTGCTTGAAAACATTCTACCTCCAGAAAATGGGTAAGACAGAAGCCCTCCCCTGCTGGGAAGCACTCTCTTATCCATGTAAATACATTGCCAGTATCGCTCCCAATGGAAGCAAATAATTATGTTCACAGATTATCATTGCCCAATGTAAAATTTTACTCAGAACATAACCCACAAATGATACCCTAAATGCAGCAAAAAGGCCCCTGTCGATATCCTCTCTCATGCAGTTCCCTAACTTTTTGACTCACTGTGGATGGTTAAACATGAACTCTGTAACTCAGGTCATAATCTCAGGGTACTGGGATGGAGCCCCGTATCGGGCTCTCTGCTCAGCGGGGAACCTGCTTCCCCCACTCTCTCTCTGCCTACTTGTGATATCTCTCTGTCAAATAAATAAATAAAATCTTAAAAAAAATAATTTTCAAACCCTGGATACCCCTACTCATGAATATCCATAAGTTTTCCTTCTTAAGTGCATTTGACCACTAATGTGATATATCATGTTTCTTCCCCAAAAACAGAGACGAAGACCGAGTGTTGATGGTAATGTGGGGCACACACATCTTCTCTCAACATCTGGAAATATTCACATGTTACTGTTGAAAAAAGAATAAGTTTTGGGGTGCCCGGGTGGCTCAGTCAGTTGAATGTCCAACTCTTATTTTGGCTCAGGTCATGATCTCAGGGTTGTGAGATGGAGCCCCCAAAGTAGGTTCTGTACTCATTGGGGAATCTGCTTCTTTCTCCCTTTCCCTCCTCCCTCTACTCCTCCCCCCTGCTTGCATGCATGTATGCTCTCTCGCTCTCTCTCTTTCTCAAAGAAATATATCTAAAAACAAATTAAGCTAGAACATTGTGTCATTTATTTCTTTTCCACCCAGAAACAAGTTATTTCAGTATCACTCACAATGGAATTTGCCTGAAAATCTGTTTACTAATCCCATTCCCTAAGAGTGCACTTGCCCTAGCACTTAGAGTAAACACCATTTTCATTGCACTAGAAATAGTTCTAACTGGAGAGACTTTTCCAGTTGTTAGCAACACCCAAATCAACTGAAGGACTCTGCAGCAGATATGCCACCAACTCTGGACTGTACCATAACCCAGGTCAGAACTATGCTCGAAATAAGTATCAGCATACACCATCCACAGACGCTGAAAGGACATACACATATATCAACTTTTTTTTTTTTTTGAAAACAGGAGTTTAGAGAAAATAAGTTTAGATTCTGAAAACAGTCTATTAAAAATGATGATTAATAACTAATTTCCTACCAACTTTATATAGACATAGAAAGAATGGTAGACTCTCATTCTTACCGTCTAAACAACAGTGGGTTGTGAACATGAGTACACAATCAAATAGTAACACTCAGAAGTCAGAACTAAGCCCAATGTAAAATATATCTGAGTGAAAGCATAGAAGTTACTCCATAAACTCCCCTTTCACATCCTTCTATAAACCGGACCCTCTTTATTAACCATGATTCCTTAACATGCACCATTCTTTCCAATACGCTCTCCCCTTCCCTGCGCTTCCCATGTCTCCATGTCATGTCCTACTCTGTGCCTTTGCCCTGCTGACCCACCTTTTCCCTCATCTTGGGTGCTCTTTCTCAAATCTTTCTTATCAAGATCCTAACCCACAGCTAATTTCTCTTTCTCTATCTACTCCTTCTGCATATTATATTTCTCTGAAAACATGCTCAAGTGTGCCCTATCCTGAAGAAAAGTTCTGTAACCCTGCTTCTTTCTCAAGTTTTTCACCATACCTACTTTTTTTTTTCTTTGCCGGACTTTTTAAAAAAGCATTCTTTCCCCCATTTCCTCTCTTCTGGCTCTGTCTCAGCCCCTCACAATCTGAGTCTATCACACTCCTCCTCCCTCAGCCAGGCCTCTCAGCAGCACTGACAAGCACGCCATCTTTTCTTCGGCTCACTGAGATGGCACCCCTCACCATGCTCACTGGCTTTTCCTGGCTCCTCCCCTAGAATCTTCCCTCAGCTCTGCTCCAACTCTTTTGGCAACTGCATCTCTGCCCTGGTCCTTAACTTCCAGGACTCCATCTGACCAGCAGGAGCTTGTATTTTTAGTGCTGGATTCTCTGTGGGGTCCCAGACCTTATGCTGCCACCTGCTGGGCAGTTTCATGGGGCCACCTCAAAACCAAATTCAAGTCTCTCCCTTCCATATCTACCATTCATTCTGTCTTCTCTGCTAAGGACATCACCCTTTTCCTAGGCCTAGTGGTAGAGAGTTCACATTCAGAGCCTCCATCTCTTAACCCCACACCAGTGTTCGTCACCACGTACTATCAGTGTGAATTCCCAGGACTTCTTTCCTCTGTGTTCTGTCCAGACCTGCACATCCTTGTTCAGGCTATGACTGCCCATCACCAGGACTAGCAGAAGGGCCCTGACTGACCTTTCTCCTTTTTCTCTCCTGATCTCCAGCCCTCCTCACACCTCTGCCAGAGGAATCTGCTTGAAAACAGGTACCTGAGCAATACCCTAGATCCAAAGCCTTGAGTAATCCTATCCTACAGGTAGGATAAAGCCTAACCCCCAGCCCCGCTCCAGCACTCGAGTTTCTAGAAATAACTTGAAGACCTTGCATGATGTGGCCCCAGCTTATCTCTTTAGCCTCGTTGGCCATCACTCTTCCTCTCACTTACTACCCTCCCTCCCTCACTCCAGCCACCTTGTTCCTCCCTACCCCCCATCACCAGTGGCTTCAACAAGGGAGACTTGCCCTAGATCCTGGGATAGTTTGCCATCATATCTTCATGTGGCTGACAACATCTTACCATTCAGGTCTCATCTCAAATGTCACCTGCTTGGAGAAGCATTCTGTGACTGTACAGCCTACTGGTCACCCTCCCGGCCAATACCACCTGCTCAGCTTTTCACATTCATTCCCTTGTATTTCCCAGAAGCACACCTTAGCATCTGGAAGTCTCTGTTCATTTATCTACTTCCTTATTTAGTGTCTGTCTCCTCACACTGGAGTGTAAGGCCCGTGAGCACAGACTTCATCTCTGTTCCAGTTCCTGGAAGGGTGCCTGGCACACAGGAAGCCTGAAGTCAGACCCCTCCACAGCGTGTTACCTATTTTTCACACCCCCTCCTTACTCTATGTATACGTCTGCTCTAGCATTGATCATATTATACCTTCTATTGAGCAGCTATTTCCAAGGGAAGTGATTAGAGGGGTTACAGGGAAAGGAGAATCTATCAAAATATGGGTCTGAAGGGTAGATGAGAGCGGGGTATATGGTTATAAAAGGCTCATTCAAGTTTTGTAGTATTCAGTGTAGAAGATTTATGCATCTTTGTTAAAATTATCCCTGATGTTTTATGTTGGTTGATCTTGCTATTAACAGGATTCTTTAAATTTCATTTTCCACATGTTAGTTTCTATAAAAGAAACCATACAGAGAGAGATACATAGAGATATATATAGTTAAAAATGTTTTTTATATTGACCTTGTGTCTATGGTTTTGCTAAATTGAGTACTTAACTCTAATTTTTTAAAATTCCATACATGGTTCTATGTACATCATCATGTTATCTGAAAATAAAAAATGTTTCATTCTTACATTCAAAATACGTAGATTTAATATCACTATTATTTTTAAGCACATGATATAGAAGATAAAGCATCAAAAAATCGTAGCTGCAAGAGCCATGCAGGATATGGGGGACAATTGTATTATAGGGGACATGGGTTGAATCGTGTATTATGATCATCAACTTCACTACATGTTAAGCACCTGGAGACCAGAATCATTTCTTATTGATTTGTCTATATCTCACCAAACCTATTAAGGTGTTCTGCACACAGTAGAAACTCAATAAATGTTTTTAAATAGAATTCAAATACTCCAGTGTTGGGCACATTGCATGGGGTCAAGAAATACATGTCGACTCTAAGAATCAATGAGTACACACAGGTTTGCTGAATGATCAGCGTATGCTCAACCCTGGTGAGAAACTAGTAAGAGACGTGAAGAAATAGATCATTATCCATACCAAAAAACTTCATTTCTCAGGTAATGATAAAACAAATGCACCAAGGAAAACATTTCAATGGTTACCTGTGCATTTCTTTATATGACTGTTCCTCTTTCCGTGTGATCCTAACTTGCATCCAAAATTCTCCTCCCAAAATTCTGCAAACCACACATTTCTTCGATTATTGGCAAGAGTTCGGCTTCTAAAATAGCGATCAAACCCTATTTTAGGGAAGAAAGTTATGATTTTAATATTGTTTCAAAAGCAAAACCAAATACTGTCAGAGCTTTTGAATGGAAATTAAGTTATGTTGTGATCATTGCACGAGGGAAAAGAAAAAAAAACAAAAAGCATTAACAAATGGGAGGAACCAGTAGCCCAGAAATCGGTCTCCCCATATGGTAAAGGCCAAGGGTAATCAGTGGGCAATATTATCACCCTTGCTGTTTACCATTTAGGCACCTGGAATCAACAGATGAACGGAAGAGGAGAGCCTATGGTTGGTGTCATCCTCGCAACCTCCCCACTCCTCTACATCACAGCCACCAGCAACCTTCTGCTATATATTCAGAATCAACTCACACTTTTCTCATTCTTCTCTCTGTCTCCTAGCAGGAATCAATTCTCTGGGTTTCAATGCTTCTACTTCACTCAAAATGTATCTGTCCTATATGTTCCATTTTCAGCTAATCCAATAAACTAATCAGTGCTGATGTAATATTATGGGGCCAGGGGTAATGTGTCAGTCTGCTCAGGGGACCACCTCATCGAAGGGAGACCAGCTGGAACTAATGCCTTCTCCAGAAGATAATGGGGAAGGTAGGATTTTCAATCACTGCTAAAACCATTGGAAAGGCTATCTGTGAGACAGTCTTCCTTTCAGGGAGGTTCCAGATCTTTGCTGTTGCGTTAATGTACCCATAGGGTCAGCCCAGCCTCATGTCTCCATTTTTTATAAAGCAGCCCTCTCCCCATGACGGTGCTGTAACCATCATCTGTGCCATAGAAATATGCAAGGTTAGAGGGCAACATCGTGGAAATAGCTAAGGACAACTCTAACTCCCTTTTTTTTTTTAAGAAAAAAAAAAATCTAATGGGTACTCTTTTCTAATTAAAAGTATGTACTGCGTTAAAGAGTTACTGTCTTGGTAATTCTACCATCAGAATTAAAAATTCTATCCAGAGGGACGCCTGGGTGGCTCAGTGGGTTAAGCCTCTGCCTTCAGCTCAGGTCATGATCCCGGGGTCCTGGGATCGAGCCCCTCATCGGGCTCTCTGCTCAGCAGGGAGCCTGCTTCCTCCTCTCTCTCTGCCTGCCTCTCTGTCTACTTGTGAGCTCTCTCTGTCAAATAAATAAATAAAATCTTAAAAAAAAAATTCTATCCAGAGTCATCAACAATGGATGCATTTCATCCTATGGTGATACACTGGTTTTGCCTTTGAGCTTTGATTCAATTGGAATGAAACAAAGTTTCTATGGCCTGTCCTTACCATCAATTGATGCTCTTTTGGGCAAAATTGTCACAGCCCCTTCTGCAATCTCCTCTTGTTGGTAAACAGGTGCTATTTTGGATCCCCAACTATCTGAGCCAATCCAGAGAAAATGACCACTTTGGTTTAATTTCTTTGCTGCTTCCAATATCCTCCTACAGGAATAAAAAGGAATAAAACATACCATATTTATCAAGAAACACTACACTTAGGAATGATACAAGACCAGTTATATCAAATTATATGCACTCAGTAAGTCACTTTTAAACTAACTAGTCAATCACTAACTTGAATTTTATCATTTCTAAAGGAAACATACTGGAAACTTTAACTCCAGAACCTGTTAATCAGCCTCATCCTTAACCTCATTCACATCATTCTGGCTATCATCCTTCCTTGTCTCATTTCTTTCAGTCCTCAGGTTTTACTCTATTGCCATTTCAGACTTAGAAACTAGAAGGCTGTTGTGTCTCTGCAGCAGAAGGAAGGTGGTCTGTAATTGCATGAGAATGTTGCAATTCCTGTGAAATTTCATAAGATTGTACATTGAATATGAAATATGTTTAAAAAAAAAGATGTGTGTTGCAAATGTGATTCTACACCAGGAAGAAAATTAATCAGCACCTGATGTCATCCTCATTGGCAAACATAATCACTGCCCGAGCATTAGGTGTTTCTAGCAGGCGTTTGATAATTTTTTCAAATTCTCCAGGTCTTGGTTCACGTGGGATTTTCTGTGATTGAGCAATGCAAACACCACCTATTTTAAAAAGAAAGAGAGAAAGAGTGACTCAGAAAAGGCACTTATTTAATTAACTAACTTAATGAGGTTAGCTGCTTTATAAAAACATATGATTCGAAGTATATTGAATTTCAAAACATGTGTCATTCTCATCTATTGAAAGTAATCATGTTTGTTCACATTACAATATATATCAAATAAATGACATCAATCATTTAATCATACATCAGGCTTGCTGTTTTATTTTCCAAGTTTCAACACCAGTTTTGTGGATAACTATAATAAAAACCAAAGGATACAAAATGTGTAATGAGAGTCAAGGAGTACAAAAAAGAATGGCAATTTTGATTCATTTGATGTACATGGAAAAACAAGTGCCTGGATTAATAAAATGAGTATGTCTTATAGGTGAGACCACTTATTAAGTAAAAAGATCCTTTTCCTACTTTTATTAGTAGACCTCCTTTAAAGTTAATTTCATTTTATAGCTCATAATATTTATTACAGAAAATGTTTTATGTATCAGAAAAATGGTGTGTTATGAGACAAGTGGTATTTGAGACTGAGACACAGGCAAGTCCCAAAGATTTGAACCCTCAGCTGATATTATGTCTCCATTGAGAAAATCAAAATGGCAGAAATCCCATCCCATTATCATACAAAAAAAAAAAAAAAAAAAAAAGAAAAGAAAAAAAACAAGGGGAGAGAGAAGGAAGGAAGGAAGAGAGAGATAGAAAGAAATGAACTCTTTCTTTGGCTTCTCCTTCTAAGGCAATGAGAAACCAAAGAGAAAGTTTAGAAAAGATCTCTGCCACCTATCAAGGTTCCTCAATCTCAGTGGAATAGAAGAAGAACATATTCTAATATTAGAAGAAAAAGGAATATTAGCAATATGTTTCAGTTCCATTATGACTTAAATAGGGGTATTTTTGGAGTCAGATGAAAATTACATCACCATTTATAACATTGCTTCAGTGAGCAAAGGCATTTTACTTCCAAACAACTGCGAAATACATTCAGTCACCCAAATATTACTAGGTTCCATTATATGTTATCTATTGGGCTGGACACTGGAAATACACACTCTAATCCAGGAGTTACCATCTAGTCTGGGAGACAGGCATCCCAATAAATTATCATAGAATATGTGGTAAATTTTAGAATAAAGAGGATATACCTACACAATGGGAACACAAAGGAAGGAGTAACTCAGGTGCTTAAGAGAGCTGGATTTTAAAGAGCAAATATGCATCCATCTAGGGACAAAAGTGGGACATTTTTGGTAGAGGCCAAGGTATGAATCATGTTTGATTATGCCTATGGTCAAGACCGGTTGGGGCTGAAGTTGAAAAGAATGGCCAGGTCCAGCTTGAGAAGGACTTTGTTAGACATGCCAAACAATTTGTACCTTATCTTGAAAACAATGGGAATGCATTAAAAGTTCATACGTAGGAGAATTACATGATGAGTTTTATGCCTTAGGAAGAAACCTCAGGTAGCCAAATAAAGAAGAAATGTCTGGTAGCCAAACAATGGGTGTCCAGTGTGTTGTGATCAGACTCGCCATGTGTGGCAATAATGCACACTAACAGTGCTAGAGTACTGAAGGTTATATCTCTCATAAGTTAGAGCATGGTCAAAGTTATTCCTACAATAAGCAATGCTCTTACTAACCATATTAGGGGGTGGGAATTGCCCATAATCCACAGACAGAGCCTGTAGATAGCTAGCCTACCAATATGCCACTAGTAGTTGTGATGATTGATTCATTCTTTCATTAAACATTTATTGCATGCCCACTATCTGCCAGATACTGCACAGGGGCTGTGGATGCAATGGTGAATAAAACAGACACTGCCTCCACCTTCAGAGTTTAGAAATGTTGTAGGTGAAATAGGTTTAACATAGAACAAAACGACAAAAATAAGTATATAATTATAAATTATGGCAAGTCCCATGAGGAAGAGCAAGGGCATTCAATTTACATTGAGGAGTGTTCACAAAAAGTCTCCCTAAAGTGGTGTTGGGGTCAGAAAGAAGAGAGAATGGGTGAGGGCAGCATGAGAAAGGGCAGGAAAGATCAGGGCAGGAACAAGTCACCAGAGCTAATGAGTGAGAGGGAGAGAAGTGTGAGACAAAGATGAGAGGTAGATGGGGGCCAGATCAAGCATGGCTTGTGCAGGTCCTGTGGAAGATTATGAATAATTAAAGTGCTTAACTGCCTCAATGTTTCTATCTCTCTTTTAAGTACCCCACAGAAAGACGTTTCATCTGTGAACACTGCATTTCACAGAAGAAAAATGGAGGTGGGTGCCTGTTGCACAGGACAGCCTGGAGTGGAAAGGATAGGAGGCACTGAGGTCCGTGAGGAGGTTGTTGGAAGAGGCACTGGAAAATGATGCCTGAGACAATGTGACTGGGGCTGGTTCCAGTGGAGGAACCACTGGAGCTGTTAGAATTCGATTTAGAATCAGAGAAGCTTTGGACTATTTTCTTCTGGCTTTATTGAGGTAGGAGTTACAAGTAAAAATTCTATATATTTAGGCTGCACTGATTTCATCCCAAGTAGTGAGGTAACGGGAAACCACTAAGCATGACACTAAGGTTTTGGCCTTTATGTGATGTCACCAAGTAAGCATCACAGGCAGGTGCACAGGCACATAGTAGAGAAAGGAAGGGTTTTTGATTCAGGACAAATTGTCCTTGAAGAACCCATGCAACATCAAACTGAAGAAGCTGATCTGGAGCTAAAGAAAGAGAAAGAAAATGTAATAACAGTTCTGTCAGGTGCTGATGTAGTCGGTAGTTGAAGGGTTGGGAGTGAACAGATCACTCAGAGGGAAAATCATACACACACACATATATACACATATATAAATATAAAATTAAATTAACATATAATTAAATAAATATATATATATATATATATTTAAAATTTATTTCTTTGAGAGAGGAGAGGGAGAAGCAGACTCCCCACTGAGCAGAGAGTCCAACATGGGGCTCGATCCCAGGCCCCTGGAATCATGACCTAAGCTGAAGTCAGATGCTTAACTGACTGAGCCACCCAGGCGCCCCCGCCAAAGAGAGGAAAAGGTGAATGACGGAGCTCTGAAAAACTACAAGCTTTGGAGAGGGGGCTAGCAAATGCGAACAGAAAGGAACGACACATATTTTTAAGAGAAAACTTTTGAGACAAAGTCTAGTGGTAAGTTGAGAACTACATAATGTTTTTAAAAACCAAAAAACAAACAAAAAACTGATGAGTAGAAGAAGCATTAGGTAACTGTAGAAATGTGAGAACAAAACCGTAACACTCTGGAGAACAATAGCTGTTTTAAAATATGACTGCCCTTTTAATTAAATTGCTGTGATTACTTAAGCATCCCATTAAAGACATGTCATATCCTAAGTATCATTCTGAGATTACTACTAACTCCATAGCTGGAAGAAATGAAGGCTGAAAAAATTTTATTATGACTATTTCAGATGAGACAAACAGGCGATCCAGACGTAGTGTAGTCTGAATTCACTGATTTATTCATTCACTATGGATCTATCAAACTTTTTTGTTTGTCAAAAGCTGAATTAGTTAGGTTGGATTTTTACATGCTCTAAATCCATTTCATATCTTTTATGCCTATGCCTCATACTTGTCAGCCTGGTCAATTTGTGTTTTCCTGGAAAGAGGGACTACACAATTAATTTATTTCAGCTGAACAAATATGGAGATCCTGTTCCTTATGGCATCTTGCTGTTTGATGCCTTATGGATAGTTTATTAAACTGTGGACTGTATTACTTCTCAAATGATTAGAACTAGAAGATTTAGCCCTGAAACTCATTCACACTTTGTATCTTCACATCAGTCAAAAAGTCCAACAGTTAATCCATCCCGAAGCATTCATGGTCTACTATGTATCAGGAGCTACAGACATTCAAAGATTGCCTATCTTCATCATCTTGTAATATAACTGAATGACAAGATGTACACATAAGAATAGCCAGATGATAATGTAAAATTATCTAATGATGAAAGATGATTGCATAGGAAATATCAAAATGCAGTAATAGATGTCATCACCCCACCCCTGAAATGGTCATATGATTTCAAAAGAAGTCATTATATACTGTTAGGGTTTGGTAAAAACACCAATGAAATTTAGTCAAACATTCATTTTTCATCAAAGATGTTTTCCTCCAATACTTATACCTACAATGCCTATAGTACCTTTCCTATATTATCTAATGTTTTCATTTTTAAATATCTCTTACTTGATTTAGACTCCTGGCATGAGCAGGAGGAAGAGGAGTTGCCCTCCATCACAGAATATGTCTATTGCATCTATTTTCCACATCTCAACCTGAGTGTTGACTGTATGCAATTCAAGGGACACCAACTTTCCTGTTCTGTCGGCTTCCCAGTTCTGCAAGAAATAATTTCTTTTTTTTTAAGATTTTATTTATTTATTTGACAGACCGAGATCACAAGTAGGCAGAGAGGCAGGCAGAGAGAGGGGGTGTGGAAGCAGGCTCCCTGCTGAGCAGAGAGCCCGATGTGGGGCTCGATCCCAGGACCCTGAGATCATGACCTGAGCCGAAGGCAGAGGCTTTAACCCACTGAGCCACCCAGGTGCCCTGTAAGAAATAATTTCTAAAGCTTAGCACTTTCCTAAAGTGTAGGAAAAGAATGTTGCATGGAGGAATTTATAACTGGCTGTTTTCTGGAATTTGCTGTCTGATCTCCTTGCTTGTGTAAATTTTTTTTCTTTTGATTATTTAATAATAGTTGGAAGATCATTCACAGAACTGAACACTTTATGTACATTCCACAACACAGAAGACCATTCATTCTCAGTCTCATTCACTGATACCTCACTGGTCCTAATGGCAGCAATCTAAGACTGGTATTATCACATATATCTGATGAGGACACTGAGAAACAGGGGTATCACAGCTAGCAAGAGTCTGGAGCCCAGGTTCAGAGCCATGTCTGTCTGACTCCAAGTCTAGACCTTTTCTATCATCTTGCTTATCCACAATCGACCATACCTGTTGCTTAATGGTTAAGTAGGTACAAATGATTGAGGAATAAAATAAAGCAAATTTACAGATTCATTAAAAAAACCCAGCAGGTTTCCCCTTATAAATCAGTTAATGGCTGTAAAAATACAATACTAGATACTTTGAATCTATGCAGATTTCTTAGAACTGACTTAAACTTCTCAGTTTAAACATTAAGGTCCACCCTTAAAACGTTCCCATTATCCCTACAAATGCATGTCTTCAGACTTTCCTCAAGCCCTTGATATTCCATGTTTCCTTTGCATTGCAGCAACCATGATACTTATATTCTTTTATTTTTTATTTTTTCTAACCTTAGACTATAGACTGTATGACTACTGGAACCTTGTCTTTCACATTTACCGCCATACCCCATATCACCTATCACTGTGTTTGGCACAAAAAGACTTCAACAAACTTTTGTTGGGTGAAAAGATGGAAGACTTATTTTAAGGCACTGCTGGCACAGAGAAATAGATATGAGACAGTTCCACCTTCAAACACCTCTCAGTCGAGTAGAGAAACAAAAGGATGCATGTAATTACATGTTAAAAAATAAGTGATAAAAAAGAAATAAACAAATGTGGACATGATATTTCAGAGGAAGTTGTCACTGAAATGGGTCTGCCTCCCAAAACAGTTTTTATCAGGTGCCAAGAATTAGAATACCACCTTAGCCTTAGTTCATTCATCTGTAGGGTGACACAATAATTTGCTCTCCTTGATTCAAGAGCAAATTTTATAAATAATCCCATTTCACAAGGTTTATCTCTTTATTTCATGGGGGGGTAGCCTGATGTCTCAGGTCTGAGAGGTGAAAGGTATGTTCACACGTGTTGATTTGCCAGTGCAAAACGATATTGGAGTAAAGAAGAAAACATCTTCTTCATCAGAAGACCTGAGAGTCGATTCTGTGTGACCTGAGACAAATCTCTCACCTCTCAGTTTCCTCATTTCTGTAACAAGGTCCATAATAACCATCTCCCAGCGATGTCAAGAGAATCAAATTTAAAAGGGTATTATGATAAGGGCATATAAAATGTGCTACATTATTATTGTTGTTAATCATCATCATCATTATCGTGACCAGATAAGCACTATCACGAAACCTGATAGGGAGATAGTTGCATTCAGACATAAAACAGGGGATTGTCAACCGATCGTATTCTTGAATCCTTCGCCACTCTTTGTATAATTATTACCAAATATCCAAAATTCTGAGAAGTGATACTTGTCCATTTGTCCATGCCATAAATAAGATGACTAGATTTCACTTAAACCTATCATTGGTCAACGCAATCTGATTAGGGCAACTTCAATGTAAGAAAATGGGAAAAGTTACTTACATTCTTTTCTTCAACCCCCCCAATTCCTACCCTAAAGATCCAAGTCTCTTTTCAAGGGGGAGTCCATAAGTATTTTGAAGATCTGGCTTGAAAATTAGAATTTAACCCCTTAAAAGAATAACACAATAGTAAAAACTATGAAACTATTAATGGTGCCATCTATTAAGAAGCAATAGTTGCTGTGAAAACAATCATACATTCTGTTTCACTTAACATTTGCCTATAGATCAATAAGAAGCTGGAGTCTTAAATGTCGAGACAAGGTTATCATAGGTTGGGCTCCCCAGGAAGCGGACCCTTAGGAGGAGTTTGAAATGCATATTTTTCCTTGGCCTCTGTCTTCTGGAGGGTCAAGAAAGGAAGCAGTTCTGAGCAGAGAAGTCCAGCTGGCTGTGGCCCAATGACAAGCTCCCAACACCACAGGGAGCACTGAGACTAGAAGGGCTCCCAGAGTCCTTGAACTAGATCATTATAGATTCCCCATCAATCGAATGTGGGCCCCATCCTGAGGTAGGAGGGTAGGGGTAGGGTTAGAGATTGGGCATGGCAGCTCTCTGCAGCCAAACAATCCTTCAAGGGCCAGTAGAGCAGCCCTAATGGCAAAGCCAATGGGTCCTTCGCTAAATGGGGATCTGAAGGGGCACTTACCATTTATACAAATTAAAACTCATAGAGAAACAAATATATTGTATCTCTAAAATGATAGAATACGTCAAATAATTAGTGAAATTTTATTGCTTAATTTCAAAGCTCCTCTTCAGAGAGAATTTATTGCACAAATAAAGGCAACCTCTATAAACAGCACAAAACTGGAATCAGGCCAGCTCAGACAACAGAACTAAGATTATAAAACTCCCCAGTATTTCAAAAGATAAGTTTTGTTAAACCAATCTGAAAGGATAAAGTATCACATTTTTAGTTATTGCTTATTTTTAAGAACAAAATCTCTATTAATAATGTGGAAGGAGGAAAATAAAACAAGAAACAATGTCACAGCACTAAGTTCCAACTGTGCTGAAAATCGAGAAGGATTAAATTATTAGGAATGAAATTACTTACAAAGCTATGTATGGAATATTAAATACGATTTTTTTAAGCAACATGATTATTACCAGTGTTGGTTGGTTCACAATTTCTGTCAAGTTAAGTTCTAAGTGAATCAGGTCAAGTCTCTGGTTGTATAACCTGTATAACCTGTTGGATCTGCATGACAGGCTTCAGTTTGGTGCATAAACAAATCAACAAAATTACCATTTATCAGTTGTCAGAGAGAATGACTAGACTATTGGTAAAAACTGATCACAATTTTTGATTGACCACAAAAAATTGCCTATAATTAACCACTTTTGGCCAAATAAAGATGAGACTTAATCAACCATTATTTATTTCTTATGAATGTGCCTTCAGAAAATAGCAATGAACAAAAACCAAACAGCCAGTTTTTGTTTTTGTCTTAATGAGAGTAAAAACACATAAACACTCCAAAGTGTCCAGATCCCAGTTCAGGAGGGGAGGAGTTTCTCCACCACCACCAACCCATTCTCCTGACACCAACTAGAGATCCTACAATTCAATTCAATTTCGACACTGTCTGCCCAGAAATGGCATCAGGTCCCAGAGGTTTGGGGTCCAGTCCTACAAGACTGCCCCACCACCCTACTTAGGCATGAGTCGCAATCCAGATTTTAACTCTACTTCAGACCAACTGGCTACAAATCAGTGGTTCCCAAGCCCCTCCTTGGGTTCAACTAATTGGCTTGAGCAACTCACAGAACTCAGAGAAACATTTCACTTACTAGATCACCAGTCCATTATAAGACTATATAACTCAGGAATAGCCAGATGGAAGAGATGCAGAGGGCAAGTTGTAGAAAAAGAGCAGGGAGCTTCCATGCCCTCTTTGAGTGCTCCACTCTCCCCCAATCTCCAGGTGTTTACCAATCCAGAAGCTCTCCTAATCCTGACCTTTTGGAGTTTTATGGTGGCTTCATTACATAGGCCTGGTGGATTAAATCATCAGCCATTGGTGATTGAACCCAATCTCCAGCCCCTCGCCCTTCCTAGAGGTTGGGGAGGTGAGGGGGGCCTGAAAGTTCCAGCTGTATAATCAATCCCAGTGTTGGTTCTCCCGGCAACCAGCCCTAATCCTCAGGATACCTAAGGGCTTCCCCAGTCACCTTATTAATATAACAAAAGATACCTTCATTATTTCCATCACTTAGAAGATTCCAACAATTTTTAGGAGTTCTATCCCCCAAAGAGGAGAAAAGCCAAATACATATTTATTATAAATCACAATATCACAACTCTCCACCCTAAATATCCCTGACATCATTTCTTTCTACCTTTCTAGAGATAGAAGCAAAACAGCAACTTGGTCCAATGTAATTGGTCCTTTAGTGATAGTTAAATAAAATTTGTTCTAAGGTTCAAGTAAGTGTAATCACGCCTTTTGTAACAATATTTTCATCTCCACATGTGGTGTACAACTGGGACTTAGCAGAAAAGTGCAAACATGATCAAAGTGTGGACGTTTGTCAGCTTGAAGTGCACTTTGCGAAAGAGAAGATTTATCTCGCACATCACAGTAAAGAAAAGTGTTATCTTTAACAATGTGGATTAAAACAGCAAAATTGCACTTAAATCTGTGCTCATTCTCTCTCTCTTTTTCTCTCTCTGTAAAGCACTTTATCCTTTTTCCTATACCAAATGCCATGCAGACTTTTAAAGGAACTCTGAAAAGCAAATAAAGGAATGATACTCTTGGTACAGAAAAGACATGAGCCAAATGCTACTCCTTTATGTGTCCCGTGAAGAGCAGCAATGGGGACAAGCCACTATGAAAAGGACTAGCACAGAGAGTCATCTCCTGCCCCCCCGCCCTCTTGCAAGTCTCTGGGATCTCAGAGAGATGCTTATGCTCTGGAGGAAGAGTGGGTTGGAAGAGTCTCACAAGGGCAGTGTCCATAGCACAGGAAGCTTTCTAATTTGGCATGACTTATCACAGGTCTAAACATTTGCTCAGAGGAACAGCGTGGTATGTGGTTATGAATCTCTTCTCTGGGGCTTGACTTCCTGGCCCTTCTCCTACTTCCTGGCCCTTCTCCTACTGACTAGTGATGCTGGGTAAGTTATGTGATTTTTCTGTGCCTCTGTTCCTCATCCGAACACCAAGGAGATGCTACTATCTTCCAAATGCATCACTATGAATAAATAAGGGATTAAATAAGCACTCAACATATTAATTTTTGTCACAGAAAATATATTAGTTGTACATTTTTAAAAATCAAAATTGACAAACCCCAAATAGAAATGGCAATTCATTTTCATCAAGCAATATTCACTTATAACACTATTCCAAAACACCCCAAACTTCATTCTCCAAAGATACACAAAATTATAACTCTTAATAGAGATTCCAGTCAATGAGGTATTAACTATAGAAAGTCCTACAATCAGAAGGGAAACTCATGCCCACCACAAGCTAGACCAAAACTTATGATGTGTTGCCTCTTCCCACTCCTGAAAATTGTAAATATCTAAGGAAATATGGGTAGGTACAGTATGTGGGAAAGATCAGGTAAAGAAAGAAAGAGGGGAGAAAAAAAAAAGGAAAGCAGTGAGAAGGAAAATGACATGGGGGTGGGGGCGGCGGGAGAAAGGGAAGGGAAGAAAGAGCGGGAGTAGAACTCAGGGAGCCCAGAAAGCATACCATCTAAATCAGAACTATCTGGAGCTGGGCAAAAAAAAAAAAAAAAAAAAGGATTCTCTGTAGGGTCAAAACAGCAAATTCAGGGTTAGGAGAAGAAGGAGGACTTGACCAGTTTTAAATGATTTTTACTAATGTGCTATACGCATTTATATGTTTATATGTCTTTGGATTATTTTCCAAGTACCATTTTTGGAGTGTTTGGTGATTTTTATTTTGCTTCATCTGTTTGTTTGTTTTTGCCTTTTAAATTAGGTTACCAGATACTGGAGCCAACAATACGACAAGAAGGTTTCAGAAGATAAAACTAACTCCCTGTAAATGCTCAAAGGCCCGATATGAACAGACTCACTGAAAGAAGAGAATTTCATATTTTCTAGCCCATTGCCTGGAAAAACATTTATGCCAAAACTATTGGAATCAAAGTGAGCACTGATTAAATTTCTTACCCATTCTGTACTAAGGAAAAAAATATTAGTATTGGGCTGTGAATTAAGTCCATCCCAGTTAGATTAGAAATTCGTCATTCAGTTACAGATTAGGAATTCATTACAGAATTACAGCCATTAAGTTTAATTACCAAGACGGAGGGAGGATATCCAAGGGATCCACTGTTCTTCGATTACTCAACGAGTATTGATTGAACACTTGTTACTTGTCAGATGCTTTTTAGACACAGAGTATACAGCAGTGAACAAGATAGAGAAAGCCCCTGACTTCATAGAGCTTACTTTTCAGGAGGTCTCTAGGGTCTGGTAAAGCCTGCTACTGGTGGGCATTCACTGGATATGCGGTAAATAAGTGAGTGAACAAGGAGCTCCTATTTCACGATATAGTAGAATGATCTAATAAAGAGATAATAAGCATGTCTACATATTGAAAATGCCATCATTCAGAAAAAGGCAAAGCACTTCTGGATCTATGTTATCTGTGTATAGAACATAAAGTCATTTCCAAAGAGCTTCTGCCAACAGTACACTCTCAGCAGGCCCGCAACAGCAGCTTTCACAGCTGGCAAGCCATGAGCATTCTTCTATCAAGCACCCAAGAAATATCCTATTCTACTTGTCAGCATTACTTGAATTCCATTAAGTATTGGCTTTCAATCAGTGGCCTCGCCTCAAAGCAGCATTTTCAATAAATATTCAAAGGGGATGACATTTTCTCTACTTAAGGAAGAAGCAACCAATAGCTAAAAGGTCATTTTTATTTTCGCTAAATAACTCCTTAGAGCAAGAGTTTCCCCACAACCAATGTACAGTAGTGACTAAAGTAAGAAACGGACGTCTGAGAATAAACATCAGCAGCAAATGCTTTTAAATACTCCCTCTTCAAGGAAATGCAGAAACTTGTGTTTCTCTGGTAATGCAAGATCATTTTCCACAGCAGGATTTGATCTATGTGTTTGAGAAATGAAAGTTAAAAATGGAGCTATATGCTTAACTTCCTAGATTCAAATAGCACTAAAAAGAGAGGAAACCAAATACACGTTTTTAATAGCAAGCTATTTTGCATTTTAATTATTTAAAGAACCCTTTAAAAACAAGTTTAACAGCATCATTGACGTATAGTTGAGATACAAAGGAACTGTATATGTTGAACGTACACAATTTGAAGAGTCTGGACATAGGCATGTAACTATGATGCTATCACCAAAATCAGGGAAATAAACTTACCCATCATCTCCAAAGTTTCCTTGTGTCCCTGCCACTGCCTTGAACACTTAACATGAGATCTACCCTCTCAACAACTTTTTTTAAAATAATTTAAAAAAAAATTTTTTTAAGATTTTATTTACTTATTTGACAGACAGAGATCACAAGTAGGCAGAGAAGCAGGCAGAGAGAGAGGAGGAAGCAGGCTCCCTGCTGAGCAGAGAGCCTGATGTGGGGCTCTATCCCAGGACCCTGGGATCATGACCTGAGCCGAAAGCAGAGGCTTTAACCCACTGAGGGTCTGGCCCTCTCAACAACTTTTTACGTGCACAATACTGTACTGTTAACTACAAGCCCTGTATGGTGTAGGAGATCTCTAGAATGTATTTATCTTTTATAACTGAAACTTTATACCCATTGAACAACTCCCTATTTCTCCTTCCTCTCAGCCCCTGGTAATCACCATTCTATAAGTCGGACACCTCTTTTAAGCAAAATCATCAGGATTTGCCCTTCTAAGACTGACTTATTTCACTTAAAAGGATGTTCTCCCAATTAGTCCACGTTGTCACAAATAGTAGGATTTTCTTCTTCGTTATGATTGCATAATATTCCATTGTATGTATATTCCACACATATCTGTCCACAGATATTTGGGTTGTTTCCATAGCTTGATTATTGTGAATAATGCCGCAATGAACATGGGAGTATGACTATCTCTCCGAGATCCTAATTTCAACTTTTTTGGATTGCTTGATTATGTGGTAGTTCTAGCTTTAATTTTTTTTTAAAGAAATTACACACTGTTTACAATAACAGCTGTACCACTTTACATTCTCACTAACAATATACAATTTCTCTACATTCTCTCCAACACTTGCTATGATTTGATGTTTGATTGTTTTGTTTTGTGATAATTTTCATACTAATAGGTGTGATGTGTTATTTCACTGTAGTTGTGATTTGCATTTTTCTGATGATCAGTGATGTTGAACATCTTTTAATATACATGGTAGCCATTTGTATGTTTTCTTGGGAGGAATACCTATTCAAGTTCTTTGACTTTTTTAATTGGGTGATTTGCTTTTTTCCCTATTGCGTTGTAAAAGTTTAAGGGACTCCTGTTATAATAAATTTTGGACTAGATTTTACTAAAATAGAGGACAATTAATAACTTGAGATGCAAGACTCCCCCATACAGAAATGGAATCAATTATAACCTTTCCCTTAATGAAAAATCTATTTTAGAATAGAAAATAATAATAATGATTCAAAAAACACTAGTTCACCATGTTTTAATATCTCATCTCACCCTCAAAATATCCCAGTGCCATTGAATAAGGTAAACATTATAAAATTATTTTTATATTGAAGAAACTGTCTCCAAGATCACAGAGCTAGTAAGCAGTCAAGTGAAGGCTAAGTATAACCCTAACTACTGTCTCTCAATAATTATCTTCTTCATTATTAAATCTCAATATATGTAATTAAACATAGCACCAACAGGCAAGGTCAGATAATTAAAATAAAAACTCCAAAGTTGGGACACCTGGGTGGCTCAGTTGGTTAAGCGGCTGCCTTCGGCTCAGGTCATGATCCCAGCGTCCTGGGATCGAGTCCCACATCAGGCTCCTTGCTCGGCAGGGAGCCTGCTTCTCCCTCTGCCTCTGCCTGCCACTCTGTCTGCCTGTGCTCACTTGCTCTCTCTCCCTCTGTCTCTGACAAATAAATAAATAAAAAAAAAAAACCTCCAAAGTTTTATACTAACAGAAATGAATTATTTAGAAAAATGCTTTTTAGTCAGGTTTAGGTTGGGCAGAAATTTCATTCATTAGCATCCTCTCAAAAAAAGTGTCCTTCAGGCATCGATCCCCCAAGAGCCCAGCCATGCCTGCCATCACTCACAGAGCATTACCTGAGCCCTTTCTACATGCTGGATGCTCTGCTGGAATCTATAGTTACAAAAATGAGGACAACATGGTCCCTGATCTTAACATACTTATACTACATAGCACAATATATAAATAAATATTACAATTTGATGTGAGAAATGTTATATAATTCAGGGTAGCCTAGGGACACAGGGCCAAGAGAATGGAATCAGGAACTGTGAATAAGGTTCACTGCCTCCTGCCAGTGACCATGGGAATATGTGGTCAGAGAAGCATAAAAAAGAGCTCTATAGTACATCAATATGCACCAGGATCAACAAATCCAAAAGCATTTCAGAAGTGAGCTTAGGATTTATTTTTAGCTAACCAGAAAACAGTAAAATCTACTTTAATGGATATTACCAATCAGCAGAGAAGTTTGGTATTTCCCATGAAAATGTAATTGTCATTAATAATTTAGATATGATGCAATAAACATCCCCTTATGTACAAAAAGGGATTTAATTTCACCTTTCCACAATAAGAAACAGACAACCCACCTTTGGGTGGAAGGAACACAGAGAAAAAAATAATAACCATTGAAATGGCCACTTGAAGGGGAGAATAGCAAAGCATCAATCCTAAGAACAAAGGATTTCAGTTGGGTTCAATAAATTTTAATAATAACTAATCAAACTGCTATATGCATGACATTACTTATTTCAATGTTAAAACATGTCAGAACTTGTGAGAATACTTTTCTAAACATTTTATTCCTATTATTGCAAACTGAAAATGTACAAGCCAGGGCAAAATTACATCCTTTAGGGATTCACCATCAAATACTCTTTCACCGAAACTAAGAAACTTCTACATCCTCAGTGTTACAGAAAAGTTGCCAGGTGTGTTATAACATTTTGCATTAAATTATATCATTTATCTAAGGGGGTTCTTAGAAAAGAACATTAAGCTTTCAATAGTCCCAACATCATCCAAGCACAAAAATGAAAACCGATCAGAACTACAAATGACAAAAGGATAACAATTTGTTACCTCATAAATTTCTGTGATATAATTCCTACAATTTCCATTCATGCAGGGACTCCCAGCTAGAACTCATGCTCTCTACAAATGCATTCTACCTCACCCATATATAGCAAGAAAAGATCTATAAAATGAAAAGCAGTTTGGCTTCTGAAAAAAATCCTGAAATATGAGTAGTATGGCAGAACCCATGGTTCTATCATTAGAACAACAAGTTCACTCATG